>WNHD01002223.1:0-15667 GCA_011057455.1 Ganaspis sp. Gsp50
ATGTTTAATTACCAATAAAAGTTTAGACAACAGTCGCTTTTGTTTAGTTTTTACAATCGTTTAAAAAAACTATGGCCATCTCCCCCGGACTTACCCTAGCAAAAAACGAATGTTCTATAATTACAAACTACATATCGTAAAATATTGTAAGTATTTCAGTGTTTGAAATATGATAATATTTTGAAATTAATAGCTTTGACAATTTATAATGACAATATGTAACTTATATCTATATGTAATTCTAACAAAGCGATTCTATATTAATATTATCTGTACGTAAAAGTTGAAAATTGATATATCATTCGCATTATTCAGTTTATTTACAAAGAGTAATATAAGATGTGAACGATTTATTTTCGAATGAAATTAAATTCCATTGAATAGCTGCATTTAGTAACATTTAAATAACAAAGAAACGCTCTTTCCAAAATTTTAAATACACAAGAATTTCTCCTGCAGGATTGAAATATTGATTTCGATAATTTCGAAATCAAGATACATTGCTTTCAATCTCAGCTTCAATGAGAATTTACCATATTAAGCTTCTACTTTATATTCATTAATTAATTACGTAAAACCAATAACACTTGTAACTTCCTTAATTGAAAAATCAATCAAACTTGAACCTCCGATCGTAAGTGGGATCCATTATTTAACGTTGAACTGCAAACTGAATAATTAATGTTATTACTCCATATTTCATATTCAGATTATCTTTATTTTAAATGTCAATTTTTTACTTTAAATGTCAATTTGTTATTTTAAATGCCAATTACTTATTATTTTAAATATCAATCATTTATTCGAAATGTCAAACATTTATTTTAAATGTAAATTATTTCTTGTCAATTATTTATTTTAAAAGTGAATTATTTCTTGTCAATTATTTATTTTAAAAGTAAATTATTTCTTGTCAATTATTTATTTTAAATATCAATCATTTATTCAAAATGTCAAACATTTATTTTAAATGTAAATTATTTCTTGTCAATTATTTATTTTAAAAGTGAATTATTTCTTGTCAAACATTTATTTTAAATGTAAATTATTTTTTGTCAATTATTTATTTCAAAAGTAAATTATTTTTTGTCAATTATTTATTTCAAAAGTAAATTATTTCTTGTCAATTATTTATTTCAAATAAAAATTATTTTTTGGCAATTATTTATTTTAAAAGTAAATTATTTTTTGTCAATTACTTATTTCAAATGTAAATTATTTTTTGTCAATTATTTATTTTAAAAGTAAATTATTTTTTGTCAATTACTTATTTCAAATGTAAATTATTTTTTGGCAGTTATTTATTTTAAAAGTAAATTATTTTTTGTCAATTATTTATTTCAAATGTAAATTATTTCTTGTCAATTATTTATCCTAAAAGTAAATTATTTTTCGTCAATTATTAATTTCAAAAGTAAATTATTTCTTGTCAATTATTTATCCCAAAAGTAAATTATTTTTCGTCAATTACTTATTTCAAACGTAAATTATTTTCCGTCAATTATTTATTTTAAATCAATTTTGATTTTGCGTCGTGGAATTTATTTCAAGAAAGATTTCTATGAAAAATAAGATATAAAAATTTTCTCGCATTTTCTTTTTCATTCTTTCCAGATACAATTCTTTTCATCGATGCATAAAGCCTGAGGAAAACTTCGATAAACTTGGCTTACTGAACTTGCAGATGTAAACTCGCATTGAAAAGAACGAAAGAAAAGCTCAAGGATAACAGAACGAAAATATACAACTTATTGTCATTAAAAGCTACAAAGCAAAATGTCGGAAAATAATATTCTGTGATTTATGAGATTAGACCCATTAGTAAATCTTGTTTTTTCAGAAGTCTTGTAATACATAGAAAGACTCTTAACGTATTTACGCAAGTTCACATAAGAAAATGTATTAACGCTAAATGCATTAATACTAAATTAACGCTAAATGCATTAATACTAAATTAACGCTAAATGCATTAATACTAAATTAACGCTAGATACATTAAAGCTAAAATATTAACGCTATATATTTATTTACAAAATAATGTTCATAAAATTGCATTCACTAGTAAAGTTCGTGAAATATTCATTGCAAACAATTTATCATTTCCATTCGTACCGAAATTTGTAAAAAACATATCTTCGTTTGTTTCGATCTTCTATTTCATGGGGGCGGCCATTTTGAATAGCAGTTCTCAGTTTCAGGAGCGTATCTAGCACGATTCTTGAGGGTAATTTTTTACAAACCAAATCAATTTTTTTAGATATTCTTTTATATTTTTTGTTCTTAGATTTTTTTAGATTCTCTTTCAGACTTTGTTTTAGATTCTCTTTTAGATTCTTTTTCAGATTTTTCTTTAGATTTCCCTTTAGATTCTCTTTTAGATTTTTCTTTAGATCTCTCTTTAGATTCTCTTTTAGATTTTTCTTTAAATTTCCCTTCAGATTCTCTTTTAGATTTTTCTTTAGATTTCCCTTTAGATTCTCTTTTAGATTCTCTTTCAGATTTTTCTTTAGATTCTCTTTTAGATTCTCTTTTAGATTTTTCTTTAGATTTCCCTTTAGATTCTCTTTTAGATTCTCTTTTAGATTTTACTTTAGATTCTCTTTTAGATTTTTCTTTAGATTCTCTTTTAGATTCTCTTTTAGATTTTTCTTTAGATTTCCCTTTAGATTTTTCTTTAGATTTCCCTTCAGATTCTCTTTTAGATTTTTCTTTAGATTTCCCTTTAGATTCTCTTTTAGATTTTACTTTAGATTCTCTTTTAGATTCTCTTTTAGATTTTTCTTTAGATTTCCCTTTAGATTTTCTTTTAGATTCTCTTTTAGATTTCCCTTTAGATTTTTCTTTAGATTTTTCTTTAGATTTTCTTTTAGATTTTTCTTTAGATTTTCTTTTAGATTTTCTTTTAGATTTTCCTTCAGATATTCTTTCAGATCTTAGATTTTTACTGTTTACTTTTTCTTTTACATTTTCTTTTACATTTTTGTTATCCTACATTGAAATAAAAGTGTAGATCCGTGGGCCCTAGTGGCTCGTTTTTCAAAGACTTCACTACAAAAAAAAATTCCCGTTTTCAAAACACCACTGTCTAGAAATTGAAAATTAGCTTCTTTCATGTCAAGAGACTCTTCTTTTAATTCAAAGCACGTTTGAAACTTGAAGATCCCTTGACAAGACATATTTAATGATCTTGTTTGCGCTGACCTAAAATTCAAATAAATTTCAAATACAAGCTTAGGGAAATGTTCTTATAAAACTAATTTAATTTTGACTTGCAGTTATATTGGAATATCATGCGAGTATACGTTAATAGTTCGAAACCCACGAAAGTGTGCTCGAGTGCACACATAAAGTTTCACATACTTCGTGTAATTAATGATCCCAGCATTAACACGAGTTACACGCGACGTTTATTAATGGCTTATTCGTTTTATTCTGCACGTCAATTTTCGTCAACAACTATTACAAAATAATCTCTATACACTTTCATCAGTTCTTCTAAATTGCATTAAAAGTTTTGTCGATGAAACGACATTTTGTCTCTGGGACAAAATAACTTTCTTCACAGAAACAAAATAACTTTCTTCTCTGAAACAAAATAACATTCTTCACAGAAACAAAATAACTTTCTTTTCCGAAACAAAATAACTTTCTTCTCAGAAACAAAATAACTTTCTTTTCCGAAACAAAATAACTTTCTTCATAGAAACAAAATAACTTTCTTCTCAACCACACCTAAAAATTCTAAATTTTTGGTGTGTCTATTTTTTAAAAAAAAAGATTTAAAAGAGAATAAAATTTCTGTTAAGAAAACTATAAAATATAAAGAAAAGAAGAAACTATAAAGAACCCTTTGGGTTCTTTTGGAAAAAATAATTTCTGTCCAGAAGGAAAGAAACGTTTAGAAAATAATTTCGAGATTGAAAAATGCAGGTGATGAAGTTGGTGCAGGACGAAGAGCGGATTGGAAAGTGGAATTAAATTTCGATCTTTGGGGATAAAAATGGTTTAGGCTGTCGATTCAGTGTTTATTTGTATGTGCAATCTTGGAGTAGTGTTACGTGCAGGTGCTTAAATTCAAGTCTGGAAGCGATAAACGTTATGCGTGTGCCGCCGCAAATGCATTTCAGGTGACGGAAAGTAGGACGTACACGTTCGTTGGTAGATAAATCCGGAAACGACGTAATTACCTCAAGTATCGTAAATACTGTACAACCGCGTGCGCTTCCGCTTCGAATCGATTCCCTATTCATGCAGATAGTACCAATACTAACAACCATCGTCTACCTATATTCAAGTTTCTTTCAAACCCTATCAATGCAAGTTAAAAATTGAATCCTTTCATCAATGCAGCCAAAGACGTATTAAATAATATCGGACAATGATACGAAAATTCTAGACTAATTATTTTCAGTCTCGTCTAATTTTTTATTCATTCATTATTTTCTCTTAATTCTTTTCCTTTTCCATTACTGCTCTTCTCTTAATGTTTATTTCTTATTTCTGAATCAGTACTTCTCAACCGTTTATTTATTCTTATGTTTAAAGAATCTATAAAGAACTTTAAAATTCCTTGAAGAGGAATTTCTTCATTGAGTTTTTAAAGCTGAATGAGAATACTAAATTTGTATGAATTGCGAATTGAAAAGAGAGAAAAAAAGGAATTCAATTTATAACTCATTTAAGATTTCTGCAAACCTATTGAAGCATGGGTACCAACTTCAATTGTTCCAAACCTTCATTGATCCAAACTTTAATTGTTTCAAACTTCAATTGATCCAAACTTCAATTGATCCATACTTCAATTGTTTCAAACTTCAATTGATCCATTTTTAAATTGTTTCAAACTTCAATTGATCCAAACTTCAATTGATCCATACTTTGATTGTTTCAAAATACAATTGTTTCAAACTTCAATTAATCCAACTTCAATTAATCCATACTTCAATAATTTCAAACTTCAATTGTTTCAAACTTCAATTGTTTCAAATTTCAATTAATCCAAACTTCAATTGATCCATACTTCGATTGTTTCAAACTACAATTGTTTCAAACTTCAATTGATCCAAACTTTAATTGATCCATACTTCAATTGTTCCAAACTACAATTGATCCATACTTCAATTGTTTCAAACTAAAATTGATCCAAACTTTAATTGTTTCAAACTTGAATTAATCCAACTTGAATTAATCCATACTTCAATTGTTTCAAACTACAACTGTTTCAAACTTCAATTGTCCCAACTTCAATTTATCCAAACTTTAATTGATCCCAACTTTTATTGTTTCAAACTTCAATTGATCCTAACTTCAATTAAACCATACTTCATTTGTTTCAAACTTCAATTGTTCAAAATTTCAATTGTTCCAAACTTCAAGCGACCCTCATTTTAATCTATTCCACTTTCAATCGATTCCACTTTCATTCAATTTCAATTTCAATCAATTCCAATTTCAATCTACTCTAATTTCAATCGATTTTACTGACAATCGAGTTCAATGTCAATCGATTCTCATTTCATTCGACCAAAATTTAATTCGGCCACAATTTCATTCGACCACAATTTCAATCGATCCCAACTTTAATCGATCCCAACTTTAATCGATCCCAACTTTAATTGATCCCAACTTTAATCGATCCCAACTTTAATCAACCTTTATCAATCGCTCCAGACTTTAACCAATTCAAACTTTCATCGACGCTATTTTCAAAAGACCGAGGTTCTTAATTTTTTTCCTAATTGCATTGTTCCCAATACCTCATTATCATTTTCTCAGATTATGCATTACTGATTGACTTTCATCAAATTAGGCAAAAGTTTGAACAAAAGTATACTGTAATTTCAATTTGCAACTTTGGGTACAATAAAATGAGAAACAAAGTCTTGGTCTGATCGTGAATGACTGTCACTACTTAGAGGCACTAAACACCAAAGTAATGTCTGACCGTAACTTGCTATTACTACTTAGTTCCTTTACTACTTAATTATAGATAGAAGCATTTCTTTCTTAACGAAAGTTAATTGTACATTTATGTCCGCAACTAATCGCTTCAACTATAATTTCAAACTTAAAAGCTGACACAGGTAGTTCATTCTCTCATCAACTTAATGGATAAACAGTATTAAATTTATGTTTCGTCAGAACTATCATTCTCGCTGAAATTCATTCCTCGTGGCAGTCATTCGCTAACAAATTTGCAACAAATTAAAACTCGATCCGTATGTCAAATGCAACAATTTCTTGATTTTGTTATCCAACGATTTCTTCATTTTCCTATTCAATGATTTTTTTAGTTTTCTTGAAAGTATCAACTTGATACCAAAAAGTATCAACTTCATACCAAAAAGTATCAACTTCATACCAAAAAGTATCAATTTGATACCAAAAAGTATCAAACTGGTCACAAAAAGTATCAAACTATTCACAAAAAGTATCAAATTAATTACAAAATCTTTATCAATTTGATATTTTTCATACTTTGATATCTTTGATTTTACTTTTAAGTAAACTGTGCTCATTTTGTTATTTAACGATTCCGTTATTTTACGATTCTACTGAGATGATCCAGATATCAAAGTAACGTTTCACGAAGAGGGACAAGAGAAGTTTTGAATGTGACTAAACTTCGTGAGAGGATTAACAAAAATTTTTTTGCTCATTAAAAAATTATGAGTGTCTGAAAAAATGATCGGAAAAACAGAAAAAGCGAGAGAATGAGAGGATGAGAGAATACTAATTGTTATTCTATAGAAAGGATTTTTAATCGAAAAGGGAAGAAAATTTTGTATTTGTTCGATAGTAATGTCAAGTTTACTGCTAACTCAATTTGATGTACATTTTAAATTGATGCGCAGCAATGGGTGAATTCCTATGACTTTTATCGAAGCAGCTTCATAAAACAGTTGAAGCGAAACGATAGAAACGTAAACCACGTCGTCTCTTGTACAACAGTTGTGCCTGAGGGTTTTTAGAAAGTCGAGAACTTGCTTAGGGATGGAGCTAAGAAAAAATGGTATATCGCCATAGTCCCGAGGGATTGTCAAGACGGTAACGCGAGTGTCCCCCTACCACTCATTAGCAACCCTTATTTCATTAGGTTCCAGTTTCCCACTCCAACACTCCTCCCACTTCTTTTGTCACTCTTTTCTTTTACACTCTCTCTTCTTTTACGCACTCTTCTTTTCCGCACTCTTCTTTTCCGCACTCTTCTTTTCACTCTTTATTTTTTACATTCTCTCTTTTTTACTCTCTTTCTCTCTTTTTTTACTCTCTCTCTCTCTCTTTACTCTCTCTCTTTTTTACTCTCTCTCTCTTTTTTACTCTCTCTCTCTCTTTTACTCTCTCTCTCTTTTTTACTCTCTCTCTTTTTTCCTCCCTCTCTTTTTTTACTCTCTCTCTCTTTTTAAACACTCTTCTCTTTCACTCTCTTTTTTTCTCTCTCTCCTATTTTCATTCTTTTATCCCTTTCTCTCTTCCCGCTCGTTTTTCCCTTCGTCCCTTCTCTTTCACTCTCTTTCTTTCTCTCCCTCCTATTTTCATTCCTTTATCCTTTTCTTTCTTCCCGCTCGTTTTTCCCTGCGTATTAATCTCTTATAAGCTTCTATTTTCCCTTTGCCTCCTCTAGGAGTCGTTAGTGGTATTTATTTCCGAGGAAAGGGTGAAATAAAGAAGCGGAAGAAAAGGGGAGAAGGACAAAATGAAAGCTACGAGATGTCAGATTCATTTCCTGCCTGGAGCCAACTAATTTCGCCCGTTTGTCTCGCTAATTATTCGCAGTTCAGAGCTTTCTAAATAAAATCAACTACCGACAAAAGACGATTTGGTTCGTGAAGCCCACTAACATAATAGCTTTCAAAATTACATCTTGTAATATAATTTAGTTCACGTGAATGTTTTCAAGTTGACAATGAATTACGTAAACGTTGCGTTATACCGTATTTTCACTCAACATATAGATTTTTCAATTTTATGGCAATTTACAGCCTTTGTGTCAACAGAATTCACGAAAACGCACTTTATGGTAAACCACTGACGCCAACATTTTTTTGCAAGTATTTTCACTGTCGTTTTTAATTTGACATCACGTTGAAAATGCAAATTTCAATGCATAAATCCGTTAACTTTATTTTCCACGCTTTATGCGAAACCAAGGCGTAACATTATTTTTCAGCTTTTTTTTCCAAATATTGCAAGTATAATACAATTCTGATATTCGTGCTTTCAATTAAATTGTATCCACATCATGCTTGTTTTATATTTTAATTGGATATTTGTAAAACAAAACCAAGAAGATACCTTATATTTTAATTTGATACTTGTAAAACAAGAACAATTTAACACCCTTCATTAAAGATAAGAATGTAACAAATTAAATACTTTTTTTGTTAAAAATTAAAATGAATACTTTTTGTTGAACATTAAAATGAATACTTTTTGTTAAAAATTACAATGAATACTTTTTGTTAAAAATTAAAATGAATACTTTTTGTTAAAAATTAAAATGAATACTTTTTGTTAAAAATTAAAATGAATTCTTTTTGTTAAAAATTAAAATGAATTCTTTTTGTTAAAAATTAAGATGAATACTTTTTATTAAAAATTAAGATGAATAAATATTCATAGTAATATTCATATGAATAATATAAGATTAAAATGAATACTTTTTGTTAAAAATTAGAATATAAATAAAGACAGGAAGCGAGAAAGAGTTAAAGTCAGACAGTAGAAAAAGCGAATATAGTCAGGCCGACGCAGTAAGACAAAATTTGAAAGTAGAAAAAACAAACACAGTCAGACCAAGGCAGTGAAATTTATAACCAGTCAGTAGAAAAAGCTGTCATAGTCAGACAAACGCAGCAAATTTCAAAAATAAAACAGTAGATAAAGCAAAAATTGTCAGACCAAATGAAGCATTAACTTTCTTCTTCTACTGTCTTATTTTCAATCTTTTTCGCTTCGTTGGTCTGACTGTACTTGCTTTATCTACTTACTGTATTTGCTTTTTCTACTTATTGTATTTGCTTTTTCTACTTATTGTATTTGATTTTTCTACTTATTGTATTTGATTTTTCTACTTATTGTATTTGCTTTTTCTACTTATTATGTTTGCTTTTTCTACTCTCTGGTTTTAAATCCTTCTTCCTGCATCGGTCTGACTATATTTGCTTTTTCTACTCTCTTGCTTAAAATCCTTCTTCCTGCATCGGTCTGACTATATTTGCTTTTTCTACTCTCTTGTTTTAAATCTCTCCTATTTCGTAAGGCCGACTATGTTTGCTTTTTCTACTGCCTGACTTCAAATCTTTCTGATTCGGTCTGACTATAGTTGATTTTTCTACTGTCTGGCTTGAAATTTTCCTTACTGCATAAATATTTTAATAAACGTTAATTTAATAAACATAAATATTTTAACATATTTATATTTTAATTTTCAATTAAATATAATTTCAAAACTGTTGAAGAATTGTAAAATAATTCATGTTTGCAAATTGTTGGAAGCATTGAAAGAGAGAATAAAATAAAGAATCTTGTTACTTCATTAGTTAGGTTGTAATTTTCAATAGCAAAAAAATGAAAAATATTAACCATCAATATGAGAGGAAATTCTTGGTGAAACACAAACCGTGGCATGCGATGGCACACGTATGGAATGTGGAACGTGAGGAACGAAGGACCTTGACAAGGTAGTTTGAGAATGCCACCCCTAAAGGTGTTACCTGGCCCCAAGAGGCTTTCCTTAGATGGCTCTTTGCTCATCGATAAGCGCATTTTCAAACTTGAGAAATGATCCTTTCGTCAGACTCTCTCTCTCTCTCTCTCATTTCCTTTCATCTCTCTTTCCCAGATTTACAATTCCACTGCCCAATAGAATCTCGACATTCTTTTTTTTGCTTCCCTTTTGTAGGTATTGTTATCGAAATATCGACCATTTGTGGTTTTTTTTTATCTTTCTTTTCACTGTTTTCCATTCTTTCTGCTCGATCCTCTCTAATATGAGAAGATTCCTTCTCATACTCGATTCCTCTTCTCATTTTAGAGAAAAGGAATATTTCCCTTAATCTGAGTCAAAAATGCCCAGAGGCATTGAGGCAGACGAGAATGATGCTTCAAGAGAAGAAGGACCTATTTCCGGTTAGAAGGGGACGAATCTGACTAAAACGAATTTTATACCTCCAAGATAATTCTTATCTCGAGTATCTCTTCTCAAAAGCAGCTTTTTTGTGACTAGAATAAAACGAGTTTTAATTGACCGAATATAAGAATTGTCAGACGTGAAATTGGTCACAAGGGGATCGACGACATTATACCCTCGGCTGATGTAATTGGAAGAGAAAAGAATAAAAGTTACTTCTTCTTTTCTAACTATTGGTTAGGTCACGAAGCAACAGAGTTAAATTTTTTTTTTTTTTCTTGAAAACCTTTTCTGATAGAGGTCACATTTCAGAGACTTTCATAACTCCCTAATACATCAGGGATTTTAGTAGACTTTTTCAATAAAGAAAAAGTTGGTTCAGAGAAAATATAATATTCAGAATCCGAAGAGATAACTCAGGGGGAAAATACATGGGATCGCTACTAATTGCACAATTTAGAATTTTATTACCAGAAAGGGAACATGACATTTCCAAGCAGCGGCAAGTTTTAAGCAAAAGCTGAATCGAAATAAAGTTAGAAAAAATTGAAAATAAAAAGCAGAAGAAAAAGAAAAAGCAGAAAATAGAAAAAAAAGGGGAAAAAAGCAAAAGGAAGTATAGAGAGAAGCAAAAGAAAGTGTAAAAAAAGCAAAAGAAAGTATAGAAAAAAGCAAAAGAAAGTGTAGAAAAAAAGCAAAAAAAAGTATAGAAAAAAGCAAAAGAAAGTGTAGAAAAAAAGCAAAAGATAATATAGAAAAAAGAAAAAGAAAGTGTATAAAAAAGCAAAAGTGTAGAAAAAAGCAAAAGAAATATTAAAAATATATAGTAAAGAAAATAGTAAAAGAAGTCATTCAAAGATACCGAGTTAGAAAAGCCGAGAAAATTAATGAAGCAGAAAATTAGGAACATATGGAAAATTGTAAAGAAAGCGGAAAAGTGAAGAGTGACGAAATAAGGAAAGAGTAATTTACGAAAAATATTTACTTCATTTTTGCAGAATAAAACTTTTTAGCGAGTCATGCTGAATAAACTGTAGAGTCTGTTTAAGCTTTTCTGAAAATCTCTGTCACTTTTATCTGCTTTTATACTTAATGGAAATTTACTCAGACTCCTAAAAAAGTCAAGAGACTCTTTAAAAGCCAGAACATCTCTTCCAAGTTGAATAATAGAAAAAATAAATATAATCTCAAATGTCTAGAGTTGTTTAAAAAACCTCTTTTAACGTATTTTAGAAAGTAAACGAAAATCATTTCTAACAGAATTTTTGTTTCTTTCAAATCCTTGACAGTAATCTACTTTCGCTGAAAGCTCAGAAAAGATTAAAGGAAGCTTTTTAAAACTGAAATTTACACTTTTAATGAAAGAACAAGACAGGCGTGTTCGTAAATCACAAAATCAAAATACAACAAAATTGTTGTGGATTTATGAAATGTGTATCTTGCAGCAGGAAAAAAAGAAGAAAGAAAAAAAGAAAGAGAAAAGAAAGAGAAGAGAATGAGAAAAGAAAGAGAAAGAGAAAAGAAAGAGAAGAGAATGAGAAAAGAAAGAGAAAGAGAAGAGAATGAGAAAAGAAAGAGAAAGAGAAAAAGAAAGAGAAAAAGAAGGAGAAAAATAAATAAACAAAGAAGAATTGGAAAAAATTAACAAAACAGAAACTACAATCTTAATTAAAATAACTATTTCAAAACCTCAAATCCTGCATTTTTGGAAAAACAATTTCAAATTTTATAAAACGTTCCATGTGAGCATACTTCAAAACACGAAATTACACTTTTTTCACGGCAAACATAAAATTTCGACTCGGCTATTTTAATAACGAAAAAAGCACTTTTTAAAAATTCCAAGAGTGAGAAAAATTGAAAAAATGAAAAAATGAACTGAAAATTGAATTTAATAGTGACCATAAATTGTAATGGAACGATGAGAGATTAAAAATGAAGGCAGAGAAGCATAAAAACTATAAACACGTTATATAAAATGTGAAAGCTCTGGAATTGAAAGTGGAATAATGAGTCACAAGACAGAAAGAATTTTAACGCCGTTATGTCTGATTTTTCTCCTCTCGTTTCATGTTATAAAAATTAGTGGAAATTAGAGACTCTTTTCAGCGGTTTAGTGGTAGTGCTTAGAGAGTCACACATACGGATAAAACCCTGACGAATTACGGGTCTCATATGAAAAATGTACAAACACACTGCTAGTCGACATCAACCCCTCTCTGTTTCTCTTTTACTCCTCTTTCTCTGCCACCCTCTTCAGCATATTATGGGGACATCGCGGTAAAGAGAAGCATCGCCGGATTTCAGGATTTCCTGTTTTTTTTATATCCAGGGGACTAGCAACACCCATAAAAATTTCAGGCTACTTAGGAACCCCGCAAAATGTTGCCATATATCTGTTTATATGTCGCCATTCTTCCGTGTGTGTACTCATGAATACATGCATGAATGTATTTATGTATGTGTATGTATGTATGTGTATATGTACGAATTTATGTGTATATCCACGTATATATATATATGTATATATGTAAATGTACGTATTTATTTGTACGTATTTACGCGTAAGTATACGTATGCACGTATAAGTGTACGCATGTACTTGTAAATGTACGTATTTACGCGTAAGTATACGTATGTACGTATAAGTGTACGCATGCACTTGTAAATGTACGTATTTAAGCGTAACTATACGTATGTGCGTGTAAGTGTACGTATTCACTTGTAAATGTATGTAAGTTCTTGTAAATGTACGCATGTATGTGTAAATAAACGTATGTATGTATAAATGTACGTATGAATGTGTAAATATATGTATGTATATGTAAATAATCGTATGTATATGTACGTATTTATGTGTGTGTCTACGTATATACATTTAAATGTACGCATTTACGCGTAAATGTGCGAATGTACGCGTAAATGTGCGTATGTACGCGTAAATGTGCGTATGTACGCGTAAATGTGCGTATGTATGTATAAGTGTACGTATTCACTTGTAAATGTATGTAAGTTCTTGTAAATGTACGCATGTATGTGTAAATAAACTTATGTATGTATAAATGTACGTATGAATGTGTAAATATACGTATGTATGTATAAATGTACGTATGAATATGTAAATATCGTATGTATCTGTAAATATACGTATTTATCTGTAAATATACGTATGTATCTGTAAATATACGTATGTATCTGTAAATATACGTATGTAGTTTTTTATATACGCATACATGGGCGTATTTACCTATATAGTTGTATAAGTACATATTTTTTGTGTACACTTATGTATGCGCCTACGTACGTATGATTGTGTGCGTAGAATTACGACTATATTTACGTGATAGCTCAAGCCATTCGTTTGGCAGTTTGTAGTCCCGGTTTCTACTTGTCGAAAGGATTCAAAGTCCTTTTCAAACTGTTGCACCGTTTCCGGATTTCTGGGTTCTAAAACATATGCTTGGAGTTTTTCAACTATAAGCTTTTGAATGACTTAAAAGCTAGATTTGAAAACCTTAGAGGTTGAATGCAGTTTTGATAATTAACTGGCAGAATTGCACGTAAAAACAAATTAAAAGAATGTTTTTTTTAATCCGAGAATTGTATTTTTGTGTAAATTTTTATTTTCAGCGCATTTTCTCTAATGTAAGCGACTTTAGTACATCCACTTTAAATTTCATGTGCTCTTGATCGTTTACAATCCTTCTACTTTTTGGCTCGAGGGGCAAATTAAATTGAGGTCAACCGATATTAGAACCAATTGAAATGTACTTCCATTGACATTTAGACTAATGGAGCATCCACTAGAGTTTTATAAATGCAGGAATTGGCCATTTTTGTAAACAGCTGTTAATGAATATAAATTTAGGAGCATTTAGGAAATGTTTATACATTTATGTATTTATCGATAGTTGTTTATTTACTGAAAAGAAATGTAAAAATGAAAATTTGACTATGTAACAAAATGATTATCTGGTTTAATGAGAATGAAACTGATGAATTCTAATTTACTGAATGAATTCTAATTTACTGAAAGAATTCTAATTTACTGAAAGAATTCTAATTTACTGAATGAATTCTAATTTACTGAATGAATTCTAATTTACTGAATGAATTCTAATTTACTGAAAGAATTCTAATTTACTGAATGAATTCTAATTTACTGAAAGAATTCTAATTTACTGAATGAATTCTAATTTACTCAATGAATTCTAATTTACTAAATGAATATAATTTACTGCCTGAATTCCAATTTACTGGATCTATAATAAACAGTTTGAATTAAAGAAAAAACATAAATAAGAGTTGAAAGTAATAAAAATTTTTTAATAACACTATGTCAAATTTAATGCGTGAAACAAACTTAAAATAAACTTTTTTTTTTCATTTTTCTAGGGAGCTGCAGGAGATAAGCGAGGAGTATTTTTTGCCTGACTTCGAAGTTCTCTGAAAGTTAGACTTATTGTTCCATTTTCTACTTTCGCGTAATTATACAGAAACTACTTTTACTTTGCCACTTTTATGGAAGTAAATTAGTCAAAATTGACTAACTCCAGAGCAAAGTTACTCTCTCATTCCTGTAGATTCATAGTTTTAATTGTTATTTCAGAAAGCTTTATTGAAAATGTTGAAGACATTTTTAGTTTCACGAAAATTGTAAATTGCAACAAAAACTAATTAATAAGCAATAATTAATGCTCAACTAATAGTATGCAAATACAGCCCTACATTTTCGGTGGATAAAAGCAATTATAATGTTGTAATAACACCAACAGTATTAATTACGGGAAACAATGATAAAACTATAATATAAGAAAACAAGAATAACAATAATAGTAATAATAAAGCAAGAATAACAAGACAGGAATAAAAATAATGATAATAAAAAGATAACGTTTTCGCGTTAAGTAGTATAATCGTGTTTTAGTCAGACAAGTATTTTAAAATATAATAGTTACTACGATCAGGGTGTTTTTTATCCCAACAAAATTCCCGGTCATTTCCCGGTTTTTCCCGGTCTCTTTTGCATTTTTCCCCGGTTCATTTTCGATTGTCAAAACTGAATTATTTAAAATAAAAACATAAATTTTTATCTACAAAGATTGATTTTTTTTTCATTTTAAAATATTACTTTTATTTTACACAAATACGTTTTTTTAACTTACTTAATTCTTTATTTAAAATACATTTAAAATATATTCTGGGTTTCTACAAATTTTTCTTCAAAAAATTCCATGAGTTATACATGATTTCCATGAGAAATTAAAAAAAACTACCATGATGTTTTTTAATATATTTTTTCATTATAAAATGAAATTTTCAATATTTTGTAAGAATTTAAATTATTATAATTTTATTTTTTATTTTATTTTATTCACAAATTAACGGGTAAAAAAACCCTTTTAAATACAAACTATACTAATCCTAATTTTTATAATAATACTTTAAAAATATTTAAAGAATCTAATATTTTAAAATCTGTTTATACTTTATTTAATACTTAAAATGCTAATAATTTTAATTACATTGCAATAT
>WNHD01002224.1:377-18361 GCA_011057455.1 Ganaspis sp. Gsp50
TACGTTACAGGAACAAAGTGCAATGTTCCAGAATGTTTTGGAACATAAAGTGACGTTTTAAGAACGTGTTTAGAACGTTCGATTGCCCACTGGGTATACTTATTTTTGAAATACTTATTTTTTGAATATTTACATTTGTTGAATATTCTTTTCTTAAATACTTAAACATTTGTCGAATACATATATTTTTTGAATTGTTATTTTTGGAATACTTTTTTTGAATATTTATTTTTCGAATATTTATATTTGGTATTTTTGGAATACTTATTTTTGGAATTCTTTATTTTTCGAATACTTATTTTTTGAATATTTATTTTTCGAATTCTTATTTTTCGAATTCTTATTTTTCGAGTACTAAAAAATTGTTGGAATACTTGAGAATTTGCTGCCGCTGAATAAAATGAATCATCGAGGAAAAAATTCGCTTTGAGAGCAAATCAGATAAATTACTTCATTATCTGTTTGTTGTCTAAGTCAACGATCTAGAAAATGGTGCCAATTGCCCTTGAACTTTAAACTTACAATCAGAACTTAACAGTCATGATCAATAAAAGCTATTGTAAGGTGATCTAATTTTGTTTATTCATTCCCATTTAATTTTCCCTATATAAATAAAAAAGACCAACAATTCTTTTATGTAAATAAAAGCGTGAAGATCCTCAGGGAATGTTATTAACATCCCGGCATAAAATTAGTTTCATCTGAAGTAAAAAAATTATGCACATTATTTATAAAGGAATGTATTTTTAAAGTGTTTCTAAAATAAGCAATAAGAATGTAAGATATTTTTAACGTTCAGCTTTAATTAATGCAATTTTTCAATAAAAACGAAATCAAATTTTATTCAATTATTAATCAATAATTTAATCATAATAATTATAAGTGATTGTTTTTTAATCCTAATTTTCGTTGTTAATTTATTACCTGATTTACTTATTATTCATTTGAATAGATTGTAAATATAGAGTTAAATAAAAAAAAATAAGAGTAAATAATTTTAATAAATATATAATAAATAATTTTAGTCATCATTTATTTAGTCATGATTTTAGTAATTGTTTATTTAATATACATTTCTTACATGATTGTTTTTACAATATTTTGAATTTGAATGATAAAATCTCGGGTAATTAATGAAACGATTTAATTAATAAATCCACTCTAATACAAAGATCAATGTTCTGAAGTCATCAAACAATAAAGTTTTTAAGACTTCTGTAGTGCAGAAACATGCAATTTCTCTCAATGATCTTTCAATGGAACATCTGTAAGTTAATTGGTATTCTTTGTAGTTTAGCAGAGTCATTCTCGTTCTAACGACAGGAAAGATTCAAAAGAAAGATAACAACTCATTTTTTACGACAATAAAAATTATCTAAATCCCCTTAAATTCACAAAAAAAAAATACAAACTCAAGAATTATAAATCTTTCTACATTAAGAATTATCAATATTTATGAAACAAAATCCCTTTACATAACACTGTAAACACCTTTTCATTTTCAACATCAAGGATTGTCAATTTTTACAGAATTAAAAAATACTTTAAAATTTATAATACAAAAAATTACTAATTCTTTCCAGAAATTGTTCATATTAATTTAAATTCGTTTCAAAAATGTACATTATTTAAATTCGTTTCTAAAATTGAGTTCTTTACTTTAAATTTGTTCAAAAAATTGATTACATAATTTAAATTAGTTTTGAATATTTAATTTAAATTAATTAAATTAATTAATTTATTTAATTTAAATTCGTTCCAAAAATTGAATTAATTTTTCAATATTTTCCGAATATTGGTCTCAATCATTTACATTCTTTGCAAAAATTCCATTAATTTAAATTGATTTTATTAATTTAAATTGGTTGCAATAGTTCATATTGTTAATTGAAATTGTGTCGAAAAATTGGTTTAATTGATTTAAATTGATTCTAAAGGAGTAAAAAGTAATTTTTGATTCGAAGAATTTTTGTTTCATAAATTTGAATCGAATTAAAGCTATAAATAATATTTTGTTCTGGCAGTGAGTACTGAGTAGTAGCGACGTAGTTAAACGCCCCTCTAATTAACTACCATCTAAATTAATCCTCGACGCCATTTCTAGTGAGATCGCCTTACAGCAGTTATCGACTTAACATTAATGAACCTTCGTTTAAAATCGATGCTATATGTCCATACTGGTTTCAATTACAAATCCGTTAATGTTTCAATTAATTTTCTTTGGCGTATAATTGCCTCATTCTACACATATTGTAATTTATTACATTTTTTATTTACATTACATATTTTATTTACATTATGTACATATTTTATTTACATTACATATTTTATTTACATTACATATTTTATTAAATGACATTTATTTTATTACATTACATATTTTATCACGTTTCATATTTTATTACGCTACATATTTGATTACATTACGTATTGTTTACGTTACATATTTTATTACATCACATAATATTTTTTATGTTACATGTTTTGTTACGTTACATATTTCATTACGTTACATATTTTATTACATTGCGCATTTCTTACGTTACATATTTTATTACGTTACATATTTTATTACGTTACATATTTTATTACGTTGCGCATTTCTTACGTTACATATTTTATTACGTTACATATTTTTTACGGTACATATTTTTTTCTTTACATATTTTATTACATTTTATTAAACGAAATGATTTTTTAGTCAAATTACAATACCGAACACGAATATATTTTTTTTTTCATTTTGAAAATTACAATTTTTCTTTTAAATTCTTCTTTTTAATTGGTTTCTATCAATACTGTGTACATTTAGAATAAAATTAGCATAGGGATAATATTTTTCGATCATTTTTAAAGCAGTTATTGCAAAAATAGTGTAAATGTTACTGTTTTCTGGATTGTGTAATAACTCGAAAAAAAATTAAGATTTTTTTACATTCGTGGTCTCATTTGAAAGTTAATTTTCCGTATTGAATTAAAAATATTGTAATACAAATGTAAAATAAAAATACAGTCTCATTTTTGATGAGAATGTAAAAATTATTGCAAATAAATAAATTATACAGCAAAGTAAAAGATGAAAAAACTGAAGAATTTATTAAAAACACTTTTTCTGAACACATTTTTTTAAATTATTTGAAAAGAAATTTACATCGTAACAGAATAGAAAGAATTTTCTGGTAATCGCATTGAAAGAATTCTTTGGTGATCGAATACATAAAAATATTTGATTATCGAATAGAAAGAATTCTCTAGTAACAGAAAGTAATGATTAAATAAGGTTCATAGGTCAATTATTTTCAAAGAAAGAAAATAATTATTTTTAACAGATATTTTATTATTTCCAGAGAACTCTAAAGATTCAATATTTTTAATTCCTTCATCTTCTGCTCTTCCATTCTTTCGATTCTTTTTATGTCTTCCGTGTATAAATAAATAAAATTAAAAAAATAAAAAGAATAGAATAAATAAAATATTATTTCCAAGAACTCGGTTGATAAATTAGGAATCTACGTTAATTTTTATTTTTTCCTGAAGTTTCTTTTTAAAAATAATAATAAGTTATTAGACATTCATAACGCACTTGAAGGTTTTCTACGATGATTACCAAAATTTGAACGCAATATCTTCTTTAGTTTCTCTGTAAGCAGTGAGAAACTAGTCTGTGTCGATAACAAACTTACCGACATATTAGTTTCTCACTACTTACAGCGAAACTAAAAAAGATATTCCTTTCAAACTTTGGGATTTATCATAGGAAACCTTCAAGTGCGTTATGAATGTCTGACTTATTATTATTTTTAAAAATAAACTTCAGAAAAAAAAGAAAAATTAACGTAGATTCCTAACTTATCAACCGAGTTTTTGGACATGGCCTTAATGAAAATGAAATGAATGAAATAAAATATTCTGCTCTTTCAGAATTTCTCTCGGTTCTTCTTATATTTTTGGTGTATGATTAACTAAAATTAAAAGAAAATGAATAGAATAAATAAAATATTATTTTAATGAAAATGAAATGAATACAATAAATAAAATAAATAAAATAAATAAAATAAATAAAATAAATACAATCAATACAATAAATAAAATAAATACAATAAATAAAATAAATACAGTAAATAAAATAAATAAAAAGCTCTCCGACAAAAATCTAATAACCGAAACTTGCAAACTTAAATTCGAAATGAAAATTAACAAGTGTTTAAATTTACTCACGTATCATTTTACATTTGAGACACAAAAGAGGTCTCTAGAATCTCGCTGGGAGTAATTTCATACTAAACAATGAATTAATTAGGAGTAGAGAGTTGCAGGCAAAATCATAGAGCACTCTGTGGGCTAATAATAATTATTATTAATGTTATGACCAGTGTAATTAGTCTTTTGACCAATGAACTGGCTTAATTACTAAATAATTTCCTTCATTTTTAAAAAGTAAGATAATTACTGGTTCAACATTCTGCTTTTGTTTTGTAGAGAAATTTTCTTTGGAAAATTGTTTTAAACTGTTTCAAAAAAGGTCTTTATTTTACTGAAATGATTCAAAATTAAAATGAAATTAGAAGGACCATACAAGGTTCGGTTGATGAAAGGCTTCAATATGACTACTTAGCTTGGCAATGGAAACGGCAACGGTCAAGGACACAAAATGTTACTTTTCTTTGAAAATATAATACACCCTCAATGCGTGTAATGTTCCAAACTGTGAAATATCACTCTATCACGATTCTATAGAAATCTCAATAAAAGAAATAGCCTTGAATAAAACCTATATTACTCAATAAAATCACTAGAAATTTCACCCAACGAAAGTCAGTTTCACTCAAATAAGTCTTTTTTTATTAAACGATCATTTGTTATGAAATTTGTATCTCAGAATTCATGTTGAGAACTTTTTATTTATGAAAGAGAAAAAAGGAAAAATTTATTAAGGGCATGTGGTGGAAAATGACGTCAGTAGTCACGTGATCTTCAAGCAAAAATTTGTCCATCGTTTTTAATGAATTTATTATTATTAATAAATCATCTTGAAATTAATAAATCTTCAAGATTAATAAATAATCAAGAGACCACCTTGATAATATTTTATGAATGCCTATAAATTTTCGTAATTATGTATTCATTTTTTTCAGAGTTAAACGGAGACAAATTTTTGGTTATGGATCACGTGACAACTGACGTCATTTTCTATCACATGCCCTTAAACAAAAAACTTGAAAAAGCTTTTGTTTCAAAAACGAATTTTATTTATCAAAACTTATGCACGTATTTTTATCTGGAACAGAGAAAAGTTTTATTGAAAAGGCTAAAGTTTGGTGCTAATCTATAGCTGTGTAATGTATAGCTATTTTAGCAAAACGTTTCGCTTTTCCAGATAAAGTCTTTTTGCCTGTGGAAATATTGTAAAATATAAAAAGAATTTCCATAGATATTATTAAAAATATGACAAATAAAAATACGATTCGAATTGATTAGAAAGAATTCAAAAAAACATTTTTAATGACTCAATAAAGAAACATTTTTAATGAATCAATGAAACAATAAAAATATTTGATTGATTTATTTATTTATAAAAAGATACATTTTGAAATAGCAAAGTAAATTTTAAAAAATTTTACAGCTGCCAAAAAATTAAGTCATCATATTTTGCCTTCGAAGATTATAATAATATCTTCGAGAAGAATATATTTTTATCTGTGGATAATTATTACATAAAAGAATGAGGAAGAATGATCCATAAACATTTTTAGTCTCCTTATCACGAAAAACAATGTGTTTTCTTAAGATTGAAAAATAAATATTCAAATTTTAATGTAATTACTTTAAGAGCATTTTTTCTGTTGAGACCAAATCGATTCGGTATAATTAAAATTTTCCTTCAGGTGCGACTTCCTTTTTGCAGTGTTTTCAAGCTGCAGACGGATTTAATCTTTGCTTTAAACATTGTTGAAAAAGTACAGTTTTTCTGTTAGATAATAAATTTTTTATGCAGATAAAGTTGTAGAATAATAATTTGCGTTTGCCAGGATAAAATCTTAAAAAAAATTTATAGACAGAAAAAAACATTTTATATTAATTGAATGTTAACACAGGTCAGGGAAAACAGGAAAATCTCGGGAAATTCCACGAATTTCCCGGTCAAGGACTTTCGCGAGTCAAGGACTTTCCAAGAGAAGTTCTCAGGGAATTTCAAAAAAATTAGTTTTTATATAGAATGGGAATTCAAATTTGAATGAAATTTTGGATTTGAAACTTAAAATTTAAGTTGTTTGGATAAGGTAATCTTGCTCTAATTGTAACAATTGTTGTTAAATTACAATTATTGTTCCAATTGTATTTATTATTGCAATTATTTTTACAATTAGTTTTACAATTATTGTTACAATTAGTTTTACAATAATTATTGTCACAATTATTGTTTCAATTATAATTATTTGTACAATTATTGTTACTATTATAATTATTTGTAGAATTATTGTTGCAATTACAATCATCGATTATTTTTCATTATTACATTTATTATTACAATTACAATTATTTTTGCAAGTTTCGGTACAATTACAATTATTGTTACAATTACAATCATCGATACAATTACAATTATTGTTACAATTACAATCATCGATACAATTACAATCATTGATACGATCACAATTATTATTATTACAATTATTGATACAATCACAATTGTTATTACAATTATTGCTACAATAACAATTATTGTTAGAATTACAATTATTGTTACAAATAATTTCGCTTTACATTTAATATTCTTGATAAAAATTGAATGTTTCAAAATCCATTATAATCTTGATAATCCTAAATTGATATTTTTTAAAAAAATTTAAAGAAAAAATTATTATTTTTACAATGCTTAAACATTTTCCTTTTTATCATTCTCTTAATAATTGAATTCCATTAATTCTTTGAATTGAAAAAACTCTTCTGCATCAAAGCAAATTTTTTTTTTTAGATTGAACACTTTTATTAAAGAACATTTGTTTCAAAGAGCAATTGTTTCAATAAAGATTGATTTATACATTCTCATCAAAAATGATAAAGTGTTTCTACTGAAAACATTTTCTTAATGAAAAAAATTTATTTTCATTTCAATAAAAAAGGTTGACTTTTTTTTAATGAAAATGTTGATTTTCTCTCATTAAAAGAATTAAAAAAATTATGATTGTTTGAAATAAAAATAGTTTGTTTTTTTATAATAAACAAAGATTGGGCTCTTTTGACAAAAAAGTATTGTTTTTTTAATAAACAAATATTGGACTTTTCTTACAAAAAAGCGTTTTTCTTCAATAAACAAACATTGAACGATTTTTTTTACAAAAAATTATTTTTTTAATAAACAAAGATTATACTTTTTTACAAAAAAATGTTTTTTTAATCAACAAAGATTGAACTTTTTTATGCAAAAGAACGTTTTTTTTAATAAACAAAGATTGGATGTTTTTTACAAAAGAGTGTTTTTCTTAATAAACAAACATTGAAATTTTTTTTTACAAAAATGTGTTTCTCTTTTTAACAAACAAAGATTATAATTTTTTACAAAAAAGTGTTTTTTTATAATAAACATAGATTGAACGTTTCTTTCAAAAAAGTTTTTTTTTTAATAATCAAAGATTGTACATTTTTTCAAAAAAGTGTTGTTTTTTTAATAAACGAACATTGGAATTTTTTTTCAAAAAAGTGTTTTTGATTAATAAACAAAGATTTGATTTTTTTTTTACAAAAAAGTGTTTTTCTTAATAAACAAAAATTGAACTTTTTACATGAAAGTGTTTTTCTTCAATAAACAAAGATTGAACGTTTTTTTTAATAAACGAAGATTATACTTTTTTACCAAAAAGTGTTGTTTTTTTAATAAACAAAGATTGAACTTTTTTTTTAAAAAAGTGTTCTTTTTAATAAACAAAGATTATACTTTTTTACAAAAATGTGTTGTCTTTTTAATAAATATAAATTGAACGTTTTTTTCAAAAAAGTGTTTTTTTTTTAATAAACAAAGATTGTATTTTTTTACAAAAAAGTGTTGTTTTTTTAATAAACTAAGATTGAACGTTATTTTTACAAAAAAGTGTTTGTTTTTAATAAACAAAGATTGATGTTTTTTTTTACAAAAAAGTGGTTTTTTTTTAATAAACGAAAATTGAACATTTTTTTTAATAAACAAAGATTATACTTTTTTACCAAAAAGTGTCGTTTTTTTAATAAACAAAGATTGAACTTTTTTTTTTATAAAAGTGTTCTTTTTAATAAACAAAGTTTATACTTTTTTACAAAAATGTGTTGTTTTTTAAGTAAACTAAGATTGAACGTTATTCTTACAAAAAGTGGTTTTTTTTAATAAACAAAGATTCGATGTTTTTTTTACAAAAAAGTGTTTTTCTTAATAAACAAAAATTGAACTTTTTTTTTACAAGAAAGTGTTTTTCTTCAATAAACAAACATTGAACTTTTTTTTTAATAAACAAAGATTATACTTTTTTACAAAAAGGTGTTTTTTTTTAATAAACAAAGATTAAACGTTTTTTTTTTCAAGAAATGTTTTTTTTTTAATAAACAAAGATTGGACTTTTTTTACATAATAGCATTTTTCTTGAATAAACAAAGATTGCACGTTTTTCTTCAAAAAAGTGTTTTTTTTAATAAACAAAGATTATACTTTTTTCAAAAAAGTGTTTTTGTTTAATAAACAAAAATTGAGCTTCTTTTTTAACGAAAAAGTTTTTCTTCATTAAATTGAAGAAACATATTTGACAAATCAACATGATCAACAAGATTATCAACAAGATTTTTATACCAAATGGCATTTTTCGCTCCAATGAAATTTTTATTAATAAATCTAAAATCTCTAAAAAATAAAAAAAACAACGTGACGCAAAATTGCTATTTTTTATTACAAACTTTATTCTATTTTCATACAAATACGCGATTTTTTGTGCTTCAGTCATTTTTGTATTTGTTTTGGCACAACTTTTCCATTTCAATATTTTGGCATTTATCAAAGCGATGGGTTCAATTTTCGGATTAAACTGACATTTTAACTTCCACTTTTAGAGGACTTTACCTTTCACTGACTGATTGCGAAGGTTCGTCTTGGCAAGGCCAGTCACCTGTCTCAGCGAAGATCGAGGAAGTTGTATATCTACACGGGAGTCACATTCCATGAAAGTCGTGCAAAGCCTTTTAATCAGAGAAAATTTCTAAACCCGGAAAAAGTTCATTTACCCATCATGAAAGTTCACTAGGAAAAATTATATATCAAGCGTGGGTACTTGATAAGTGTTAAAATGTGCCATTTTAACATTTCATTGGCGCGAGAATTACGTAGCATATGCTACTCTCATACCTAATTTGCTTTCTATTTTCGTTCACGATAAATTCGAGATATGCTGAGTTATCACATTGCAGCGGTTCACTGTAATTGGACCAATCGACAACACAATAGACAATTCGAAAAAAGACCCAAAATACGGAATTTCCAATCTAAAAGGTAATCAGATTTAGAGTTTTTTTCTAAATTGGTGTTTAACTTCATTGTGTTCTATATTTAGAGTTCGCAAAGCTTTTATACTTTTGCAAAAAAAGAAAATAAAGTGAAAAAATTATTTCAGGGCCTTGGACAATTGGATTTGTTAGTTGAAATTAATTATAATTAAACGTGAATTTAAAATTCATATTTAAAAAAAAGTTAAATGAAAAAATAATTCTACAATTAAATTACAAATTAATTTGAGAATAGGTAAGAAAATAATTTCAAAATTAAATAAGAAATGAATTTGAAGTAATTTAAAAATAAATAACAAATTTTTTTAAAAATAAATAGCAAATAAATTCGAAAATAAATAACAAATGGATTTGAAAATTAAATAGCAAATGAATTTAAAAATTAAATAGCAAATGAATTTAACAATTAAGTAGCAAATTGAATGGCAAATTGAATAACGAATTGAATTGCAAATTGAATAGTATATTAAATAACAAAAATTAAATATCAAAAGTAAAAAATCGAGTGTAAAGTTAAGTAAAAAAATAAAGTAAAAAATAATTTAAAAAAAATAAAGAGCAATTAAAATTCTATCGCCAAATATTATGACACTTTAAGCGCAATATTAAAACACTCCGATCTTTAAATGATAAATCCACGACAATAAAAGAAAGACATTTTTATAAAACGGGATTCGAAAGCTTAAGAAATTTCCAAAAAAGTGAGCCTTTTTTGAAACTAATTGTTTAACTATACGTGCAAAGATATTGTGTGAGAAAAATAAAGTATTTTTCCGACTTTTTGAAAATTTGGTTTTTCAAGCTCTCTCTCGAACTCAAAAAGTTGAAAGAAAGTGATGAAACTCAACAGTTGTAATTAGCAGAATTTTCTCTTTAATTAGAGACCAAGAATATTTAAAAATGTTTATTAGTTTTTGAATTATGAGCAAAAACGTGTCTTTCGTTTTTACAGTTCTAACTGTTGAAGCAATCGACTGACTGAAAACTTAAGCCACGTTTTTACTCGTAACTCAAAAACTAATTATCATTTTTAAACATTCTTGGTCTCAAATTAAAGAGGGAATTCTAGAGATTAAAACTACAAAATTTTATTAATTTATTAAAATTGCTTCAGCTTGGGGATGAATTTAAAGTTGGAAAACGTTTTTCAAGTTTAATGGTAGACGCAAAGAAATGTTTTTCTGGAAGAGCGAAATATTGGACTATAATATATTTGTATAATTCTTTGGAATTGCTAAGTATTTTTCTAGAATATAGCTATATTAGCTGTATATTTCACTAGAATAGCTATATTAGCTATGTATTTCACTAGAATAGTTACATCAGCTATTTAATTCACTAGAATGGCTATATTAGTTATTTATTTCATTAGAATAGCTATATTAGCTACATATTTCACTAGAATAGCTATATTAGCTATGTATTTCACTATAATAGCAATACTGGCTATGTATTTCACTAGAATAGCTATATTAGCTATATATTTCTCTAGAATAGCTAAATTAGCTATGCATTTCACTAGAATAGCTATATTAGCTATATATTTCTCTAGAATAGCTAAATTAGCTATGCATTTCACTAGAATAGCTATGCATTTCACTATAGAATAGCTATGTATTACACTAAAACAACTATATACGTTTCACTTAAGCAGTTAAAACTATACCTATCTTAGTGAAACTTTTCGCTGATCCAGGTAAACTATTTTTTGTTGTATATATATTAAATTTTAACGTGCATACTAATACACCTAAATAAATACAATCTTTATATAGATATATTGTAATCATAAATAGACCCAAAAAGTAAGAATACAACTACAAAATTCATAATTTTTTTATAACCGCAGCATTGATGTTCGTTAATTAGAAAAAATTGTCAACAATTATCGGAAGAAATTGGGTCAAGTCGGGTATATTTTTACGACGAAAGAATGATAATTTTGTTTGTAGCTTTTTTTATGTAAAAAATTCTTTTAGGAGAATTGAGGCTATTATTTTCTATGATATAAATAGAGAGTTATAAATTTAATCAAGTGGTATTTAACGTCATTATCTTCATCTTTAATTCTAATGGACGTCGCTTCTTGACCTTTCCTCGTAGAATATAATATAATGCGAAAGTGATGAGTATTTTCCTGCTTTTCGTGATAGAGTGATTTCTTTCATGCATTTCTTTCTACTTATTACATAACTCTTTCCTCCTTTTCGTGATAGGGCGAATCTTAAATTTCTTGTGTAAATTTTTTTCGAAGCAT
Source organism: Ganaspis sp. Gsp50 (assembly GCA_011057455.1). Classification (NCBI taxonomy): domain Eukaryota; kingdom Metazoa; phylum Arthropoda; class Insecta; order Hymenoptera; family Figitidae; genus Ganaspis; species Ganaspis sp. Gsp50. The sequence continues at coordinate 12,157 of WNHD01002224.1, forward strand.
TTATCTAGCGTTTACGTAAAAAATATAATATGTTGCTTTGTTATAAAGATGCTTCGTTTTTTAAAGATGTTTTGTTTTTTAAAGATGTTCTGTTTTTTAAAGATGTTTCGTTGTTTAAAGATGTTTCGTTTTTTAAAGATGTTTTGTTTTTTAAAGATGTTTCGTTTCTTAAAGATGTTTCGTTTTCTAAAGATGTTCCGTTTTTTAAAGATGTTTTGTTTTTTATGATGTCCCGTTTTTTAAAGATGTTTTATTTTTAAAACTATTTTGTTTTTACAGATGTTCCTATATTGAAAGATGTCCCGTTTTTAAAGATGTTTTGTTTTTTAAAGATGTTCTGTTTTTTAAAGATGTTTCGTTTCTTAAAGATGTTTTGTTTTTTATGATGTCCCGTTTTTTAAAGATGTTTTATTTTTAAAACTATTTTATTTTTACAGATGTTCCTATATTGAAAGATGTTACGTTATTTAAAGATGTTTTTTTAAAGATATTTCTATATTGAAAGATGTTACGTTATTTAAAGATGTTTTTTTAAAGATATTTCTATATTGAAAGATGTTACGTTATATTTAAAGATGTCTCGCTTTTATGATCTGTTCTTTAAAGATGTTTATTTTTTATGATGTTCCGTTTTTCAAAGAAGCTTCGTTATAAAGATGTTTCGTTTTTATGGTCCGTTCTTTAAAAATGTTTTGTTTTTTATGATGTCCCGTTTTTAAAGATGTTTCGTTTTTGAAAGATGTCCTGTTTTTCGGATGTTCCATTTTTTAAAAATCTTCAGTTTTTAAATTTATATAATTTTCCAAGATATTACGTTTTCTAATTATTTTCTATTTTTTAAAATCTCAGTTTTTTCAACGTTTCCATTTTTCAAACATGATTTGTTTTTTAAAAGCATTTTCATTTTTAAAGATGTTTTGTTTGGTAAAATTGTACCTATATCCGATGAAACTTGATTCCACCTATAAATGCAAGCTCCTTATTTTCTTTTCTTTTTTTAGAAACAATGTTAACGTCGAGGGTGCAACTCACAAGCAGGTAGTAGACCTGATAAAGTCCGGAGGCGACGTTTTGACCTTAACTGTGATCTCAGTAACACCACAGGAAGCAGAGAGATTGGAACCCTGCGAGGATATAAGGTATACATTTTTGAAAAACCAGTTTAATATGCTTGCAATTTATTCTAGATTTTTACAAAGTAGAACTAATGCAATTATCTATCCTTTTTAAACGAAAATTTCTTAACAAAATGCCTGTACCAAAAGGGCATAAAATTTAAGATCCCTTTGGTCCAGAAGGGTCACTTCCAGTTCCCGAAAAGTAAACAAAAAAATTGAATCAAATGAAAAATATTTAACGCAAAAATATTCAACGAAAAAATTCCTCTTCAACAAAAAAATATTTTATAAGACACAACAATATTTAACAAAACAAAAATATTTGACAGGCAAAAAATATTTGACAAGCAAAAAATATTTAACAAGCAGAAAATATTTGACAAGCAGACAATATTTGACAAGCAGAAAATGTTTGACAAGAAAAATATTTAAGAACAAACAAATATTTGACAAGAAAAAATATTTAAAACAAAACAAGATTAAAAACATCCAAACTAAGACAGAAAAGAATCGATTAAAATAATTATGTTTTAGCTATTAATTGTATTTTTTGTATTCTTAAATTAAAAAAGCTCCAATTTTTTAATTCAAATTTTTGCTTCCCTTAATATAAATTCTGCGAATTAAAAATATATTTTCGGAGCGAAAGAAACGATATTTAAAAAGAAGAGACTATAGAATTAAAAAATAAAAGAAGAGAATTTATTCATACATATTGATGATAATTTTATGAATAAATTCCTCAATACCTATCAGTAATTACGAAATGTGACTTTTTCTGCTTCGACAATTTTTTAGATCCAACACTTTTTCGATCTGTATTTCAAAATATTTTTCAAACCAAAACCACTTTTCAAAATTCCCGAAAATATTTTTATACTTTTGAGAACTCGCTAAAATTTTCCCGCAAAATTAAATATGTGCCAATAAATATGTACCATAAATTGGAATAAAATCTAAGACGTCCTAATTACAATTAATAAAAAAAAAACAGTTAATGTGATAATTCTGATAATAAATTATAATTAATTGTGATTTAAATTATTTTATGGGTAAATTCATAAAAGAATATAATGTTAGAATAAAATGAGAATATTCTTGGCGTTGCAATGACCATAAAAAATTTTATTTCTAGTTATGCTTCGGTGGATTACAGTGAGAAAAGATCATTACCAATCAGTGTACCGGATTATCATGTTCGCGAAAGAAAACATGAACGGTATGTTGTGTTTAATGTTCACATGGCAGGACGTCATTTATGCTCTCGTCGCTATCGAGAATTTGCCGCACTCCACATGGCCTTGAAAAAGGAATTCATAGGCTTCAATTTTCCAAAATTACCCGGAAAATGGCCTTTTCAGTAAGTTATCAATTATTAATGACTAGCTAAATATACGCGCGCTAAAGCGCGCGAGAAACGGAATTTTAAAATTAAATAATTCAAAAATATTTTAAAATTAAATAATTTCAAATTTTATTGTGCTAAGGTTTTAAACGTTCGTATTAATTGTTTCTAATACGTTATAGCTTATTATTATTATTATTATTATTATTATTATTATTATTATTATTATTATTATTAAAAACAAAAAACATATTACAAAAAAGTACACAATTTTTTAGATTCCCGATTATTTATTGATAAATAATTAAAAACATTATTTTTAAAAAACAATCTAAAATTGTTGAAAATAGAATCTTATTTATAAAAAAATTAAAATATATTTTAAAAAATAAAATTTTTTCTAAAAGAACAAGGATGAAGAATATTTTTAATTTCGCAAACAAATAAATTGGTATACATACAATTTATTTGAAAAATAATACAATTTGAGCATTTCTTTATTTATTACAATTTTTGTTATTTGATTATATAAAATTTATTTTATTTAAGAAACTTTTTACACAGTGAATATTATTTATTTCCTTTCATTATTTTTTGTCATGATGTCATTTATGTCATGATCCATTCTTAGGATTTATTATTATAATTTTAATAAAAAGTATATACTTATAAAATCTACTAAATTTAAATATTATTATTATTATTCCAAGATCAAATTTAACAGCAAATCCAAAAAGTATCTAAAAAGTTGTAAGAATATTAGTTTTATTTTATTACTCTAAATGTAACTATTATAATTTAGTTAAATAAAAATGTGTGTTTTTTTGTTCAAAATAAAACTAAATTTGACAAAAAAAGATTAAAAATAAAAAAAAAAATTTTTTAATTTTATCAATTATTAAAGTACTTTGAGTTTAAAAAATGGCAAACATTTGAGAAATTTCTATAAAATTAAAGGATATTTTAAAAATGATTCTGAATTATTGCGAGGGTTCTAGGATATGTAATTGTTTATGCAATACATTTCTGAAAAATTAACAGAAATTTAAATTTCTGTCGAATTTGTTCTGAAAAAGCTACTATATTTTTTAAAAGAAACAAGAATCAAAATTTCAATTTTTTCTTTCCTTTCTTAAAATAATTATAATTATTTCATTAACAAAAATTTCTTTTAAAGATTTATTTTTATTTAAGAAATAAACAATTCTTTTGTACGAAATAAAAACTTACATTACCTTATACTTCTATGAAAATATTTACGCTTTTTTTCATAAAATTCCTTTTTTTTTAAAAAAAGAATTTCATATTTTTTTAATCATATTTAAAAAAGATTTTATTTCACTGTTGTTAATTAAAATCCTAAAGTAATTAAATATCATTCGCAAATAAATAAATTCGCGAAACTTTAAATGAGTAAATGGACAAAATGAAAGAAAGAATGAACGAATGATGAATGAATGAATGAATGAATGAATGGATGAATGAAATTATCGATTATTATTATTAATAATTTTAAAAAAATTATGCACACTCCGGAACGCAATTTTACTCAAAATTTTATTTTTTGAATTTTGTGTTAATTTTTCTTTCGATTTTGGCATTAAATATTTTTTGTTTTATTTTGTAACTTTCATGGAACCCATTTATTATTTATTAATTTTATTTTGTTTTTTAATCACTTTTTTCCCATTCGGTAATAAATTTTGTTTTTAATAGCTTTTTTGGGCCCAATTTGTTTCTAAGTTTTATTTATTTTATTTTCTATTAACTTTAGAAACCCATTTGTTATATAATACATTTTTGTTTGGTTTCTTTAAATCATTTTTTTGGGTCCAATTTTGGTAATAAATTTTCTTTCTTTTTAATAGCCTTGTTGGGCGAAATTTGGTACCAAATTTTTTTGTCCCGTTTGGTACTAAATTTTGGTTTTTTCTTTTTAGGAGTGTTTTGTAAAAAATAAATTGGTCTTATTTTAACATTTATGTATATAATTTTAGCAAGGTTTGCGAGTTTATGAAAAAAATAGTATAATATCCATTCTAAAATTAAAAAAGAACAATCAATGAAAATTTTATCACCAATTTTTGCATCATGATTTTCTTTCGTTTCAAATTTGAATTGAATATTCTTAATAATTGAGAATGTACAAATAATAATAAAAATTGAATATTCTTAAGCATATTCATTGATCATTATGATCTAGTTTCTGTATTAAAATGTAACAATAAATTGTAAGTAGAATGAAGTTATGAATATTAATTTATATATAAATAATTCATGAGTTATCAAAACGTGCTAATAAGATCGTTTCTGAAAAATGAAAATTATTTTCTAAGAAGCAATCTCTGATTACTTTTTAAGGAATAATTGAATATGGAAAGAAAGTTATTAATTAAAGCATTTGTTTTTTTTAGTAAAATAATAGAAAACTATAACATGTATTAAATTAATAATAATAATAGTTAATAGTTAATAATACTTAATAGTTTACATAAACAAATAAACACTTTAAATATCACAAATAAATAAAATACATAATAATGATTTATATACAAAATGCTCACAAATGCATAAAATATATAAAAATTTCAAAGTACGTAAAATTTTCAAGGCAGATAAAATATGCAATAGTTTGTAGTAGATAAAATAATATAAAATCTACTTCCTCGTGGAGGAAGCAATATTTAAGCATGTAAAGCTGTACATGGCATTTTCAAACAGATAAAACTATAAAACTGTCAGACCATTAAAATTTATACAAAACTTTCAAAGAGCTAACTGCAGATTAGACTTTTTATTCAGAATCGAGATTTTGAGTTTAAAACACAATCAGATTTTCCCATTAATTTGAAATAAAAAGTTATCATTCCTGGCCTATAAAACTATCTCTTATCAAAGGAAAAATCACCAATACATACTTTCATTACAATACTCAATTACGAACTGAATCAGACTCTATTAAAATATTTGTTTAAATCGTTTAATTAACTTTTTTCCAATGTCAGTGTCGATGATATAATCACAAAGACCTTACATACGATTTTAAATCATTGAATTTATTAATAATTTGAATATAATGAAAGTTGTTGAATAAAAATAATGAAATAAAATGAAACATTGTTAAATTAATTAATAGTGCGATTCCATAGCTCATTGATGTAATTTCGAAGTAAGTACCCGATTTCAATGAAACTTCAGAATTTTCATTTATTTAGTAAGACTAACATTTTTGCCAAAAATTGGCTCAAAATATTTGTTATTTTGACAGAAAATTTGAAATTGCAAAATCTATCATTCTATTAATCGTATCATTTTTTTAAATGTTCAGAAAAACATGAGGATTATTTCTACTTAATAAGATTTTTTTACATTTTTATAATTAAGCAATAAGTTATTAAATAGAAATTTAATAACTTTCGTGTGACCAGACGGAAATCAATGTATTCAAGTAATGAAATTATCTTACTTGATTTTCTTCGAGATCCAAGGGAGAAACTTAGGTAATTAAAAGAAATTCTTTCTTCTTCTCCCACCAAGTAAAAGGAGGGAGTATAGCTTAAAAAGAAATTGATATCGTTTTTTAAGAAAATCTGACCGTAAACTGTGAAATGATATTGAAAGGACATTGAAAAATAACAGAAAGCTGCGCACGCAACCCTTCAGACAGCTGACTGAAAAATAACAATCCATGTTACCTGATGTGTGACCAGTAGCGTACATTGTACACGTTTATATAAGTATA
>WNHD01002225.1:0-16823 GCA_011057455.1 Ganaspis sp. Gsp50
ATTTTTATTAATTATAGTTATAATATTTAATTATTATTTTATACATATATATTATATTTAGAATTTATTTAAAGATTATATATTAAAGATTATTAAAGATAATTTATATATAAAGATTAATCAATTTAATATTTTCAATATTATGTTTTATAGTTATAACTATTTAAATTTAATTTAATTTTTAAAATATATGTAAAAAGGGTATTTGAGTTTAAAACTAAAGAGTTAAAATGAATTTAATCATTTAATTATAAATTAGAAGTTAAAGGTTAATTTAAATTCTTTAAAATGAATAGATTAAAAATTTAACCTTAAATTTAAGTCGAAATTAAATTCTAATAATTAGATTTATTCATTAAATAAATTTATTAAAATAATTTTTAAATGCAAATTAAATGTTATATAAATTTTAACTATTATTCAAAATTTAATTAATTCAATTAAGTGATCCTTCTTTTCATAAAATAAACCAGTAATTAAAATAAATATAATATTAAATTATTGATAATATTTATTATTATATAAATATAATTATATAAATATAATAACTAAAAAAGTAAATTTTATTGGAAATAGGAAGATGACAGGGAAAATTATTGAAATTTCTACATCAAAAATTAAAAAGATTTGTCTATAATTAGAAAAGATTGAGTTGAAAAAGGTAATCGAATTGAAAAATAAATTATCAAAACCACATTCAAAGGATGAATTTTATTTCTGTTTAAAAATATATTTTTTTGAAATAATTATATTAATAATTATAATTATTGTTCTAAAAAGAATTGTAATTAAATCCAATATAATTAAATTAAATAATAATAATAATTATTACTAATATAATTAAATTTAATATAATATTTCTTGTTTCTTTGTTTTTTTCTTGTTTGTTTTTCTTGTTTGTTTTTCTTGTATGTTTTTCTTGTACGTTTTTCTGGTTTTTTTTTGGTTTTTTTTCTTTGTTTTTGTTTTCTGGTTTTTTTCTTGTTTTTTTTCTTGTTTGTTTTTCTTGTTTATTTTTTTGTTCGTTTTTTTGTTCCTTTTTCTGTTCCTTTTTTGTAGAAAATAAAATTCCTGAAATCGAATTCGATTTCGAAACGTCAAACTTGGTTGTTTGTTCTGTTTAATTTGATTTCTGTGTCCTTATGGGTCGTATTTGAATTTATCGAAGAAAAGAAAAAAGAAGAGACGTAAAAGAAAGAAATTTTCCTTAACAAAATAATTTGCAGAATGTCCATCGTCGAGTGGAAAGGCGTCATTTAACGATGTGCATATAGTAAATTTATCCAAGGTCTCGGACGTTCAAGTGAAACGGGAAGTGAGTCCGGCGATGAGCGAAGCACCACAAAGTTTGAATTTAACTAGGCTAAATACAAGAGTACGCAACCAGATTGAGGAAAAGAAGAGGCTGGTGAAGGCTCTACAGGCCGGAGTCACTCCTGAAGGCCAAAAGCTTTTTATAGCAATTTCAAAAACCATAAACGACATCACGTGGAGTGGACAGAATATCGTTGTTTTCAATTCCGTCACCATTATACCGCCATATAAAGTCGACAATGTCCACAGCAAAGACGTCGATCAAGCCTTTACGCACGTCAAAAAAGTAGTACGTCTCTTTTCTTTTTAAATTATCAATTTTATTATAAACTGCTCATTTTTGTGCAATATTGATGTCCGTCGTATTGTCAAGTTTTATGATTCTGAAGTTTGCAAGGTTTTTTTTTGTTTACGAATAACTAATACGAATAATAATAATAATAATAATAATAGTAATAGTAATAATAATAATAATAATAATAATAGTAATAATAATAATAATAATAACCAATTACAAATGATAAATAATTTTTTAATAATTGTTCCCGTATTTATTTACAAACTTTAAAAAGACAAGGCAAGAATCTTTAGAAATTGTAAGTAAATGTTTAAAAATAAATAGTGATAAATTCTTTACACTTCAACAAATATTTAAAACGTTTTAAAATTAGAAATTAGTAGAAATTCGTTTCTTTGCGAAGAAAAAAACTTGTGAAATTCTAAATGGAAAATTAATTTTATTTCCATTTAGAACTTATTTTCCCTCGAGAATTGAATTTCCCTTGTAGAGAATTTTGATTGATTGTTACGACCTCCTTTACGCAAAATTCTAATGCAAATATTTTTATCGACAATTCTAATATTTTTATCGACAATTTTGATACTTTTATCGACAATTTTGGTACTTTTATCGACAATTCTGATATTTTTATCGACAATTTTGGTACTTTTACCGACAATTCTAATATTTTTACCGAGAATTTTTTTTAGAACCAATGAATTTAAATTTATCCATCTCTTTTCTTTATAATAAAAATTGTTCTCTCTTCCTAGTTCTAGAACATTCTAACGATGTTTCTCTAAAATGATTAACTTTTTATATTAATTGCGTTAATTTCATCATTTTAATTATAGGGTTTCTACATATTTTTCTTCAGAAAATCCCATGAGTTTTCCATGATTTCCATGAGAAAATTAGAAAACTTTCCGTGATATTTTTTAGAGTATTTTTTAATTAAAAAATGAAAAATTCAATATTTTGTAAGAATTTAAATTACTGATAATTATTTGTAATTTTATAACCATTTGAAGGATTTTACAGTATTCTTAATTATTTTTAATTATCTTGAAGTATATTTAATTATTTTAAAGTATATATTAATATTTTTAAACATTTTTAAATTCCTTTAAAATAATGGAAAATGTTGTGAAATATTGTGAAATATTGTGAAATGTTTTTAAACAATTTTCAGTATTTTTAAATATTTTGAAGAATTTTTAAATATTTTTAAGTAGTTTGAAGTAGTTTGAAGTATTATAATACTTTTAAAATGATTAGAAAAAAAAATTTTAAAACCTGTTTATACTGTATTTAATACTAAAGAAAGTAATATTTTTTAATACTTTAAAGCATTTTAAAGTAATTTTAAGTATATATAAATATCTCGAAGTCTGTTAAAGTAATTTTAAGTATTTTGGAATATTTTAATCTAATTTTAAGTATTTTTCGATATTTTAAATAATTTTAAAATATTTTGAAGTACATATTTGGAAAGATTTTGAATAATTTTTGAAGTATTTTGAAAGTCTGAAGTATTATACTTTTAAAATATTAAATATTTTAAAATCTGTTCATACTTTATATTAGGTACTTAAAATACTAACATATTTAAATAATTTGGAATTTTTTGTGCTAACTTTATAAAAATTTTAAGTAATTTTAGGAATTATTAACTATTTTAAAGAATTTTTAAATATTTTAAAGAATTTTAAAATTTTTTAAAGTAATTATCAGTATTTTAGAATATTCTGAAGAATTTTGATGTATTTTAAAGTAGTTTGAAGTATTTTAAAATATTTTGAAGAATTTTGATGTATTTTAAAGTAGTTTGAAGTATTTTAAAGTAGTTTGAAGTATTTTAAAATATTTTGAAGAAGTTTGATGTATTTTAAAGTAGTTTGAAGTATTTGGAAATGTTATGAAGAATTTTTGAAGTATTTTGAAATATTTTAAAGTATTGGAAAGTATTTGGAGATATTTAAAAATTATTTTAAGTTTTTTTAAACATTTTGAAATAGTTCTATTTATTTTAGTGTAGTTTTAAGAATTTATAAATTTTTTGAAGAAGTTTTAAGTATCTTGAAATATTTTGAAGTATAATATTAAGTATTTTTAAACATTTTGAAGTATTTTAAAGTAGTTTTAAGTATTTTAAAATATTTTAAAGTAATTTTAAGTATTTTTAGATATTTTGAATAATTTTAAAATATTTTGAAGTATGTATAAGTATTTGAAAATATTTAGAAGTATTTATAAGTATTTGGAAATATTTTTAAGTAATTTCAAGAATTTTTAAATATTTTGAAGAATTTTTGAAGCAATTTGAAGTATGAAACTTTTAAAATATTACATATTTTAAAATCTGATCATTCCATATTTAATACTTAAAATATTAATATTTTTAAATAATTTTAAATATTTTAAGTAACTTAAAGTAGTTTTAAAAATATTTAAATATTTAAAAAAAAATTTCGAATGTCTTGTCAAGTATTTTAAAATATTTTGAAGTATTTTAAAATATTTTGAAGTATTTTAAAATATTTTGGAATCTTAGGAAGTATTTTCAAACATTTTAAAGAATTTTTAATTTTAATTATTCTTAAGTATTTTGAAGTATTTGGAAATATTTTAAAGTGATTTTAACTATTTATAAATATTTTGCAGAATTTGGAAATATTTTGAATTTCCTAGAAATAGTCTGAAGTATTTTTAAGTAGTTGTATGCATTTTTAAATATTTTTAATTATTGGGAAGTATCTATAAATATTTTAAAGTAATTTAAAATATTTTAAAAATTTTGAAATAGTCTGAAGTATTTTTAAGTAGTTCTAATTATTTTGAATCATTTTCAGGATATTGAAGATATTTCAAGTATTTTCTAATGTTTTGAAGTATTTTAAAGGATTTTGAAGTATTTTGAAGTATTTTGAAGTAGTCTGAAGTATTTTAAACTAGTTTTAAGTATTTTTAAACTAGTTTTAAGTATTTTTTAATATTTTAAACCAATTTGATGTATTTTTAAATATTTTGAAGTATTGAGAAGTATTTATATATATTTTAAAGTAATTTAAAGTATTTTTCAATATTCCGAAATAGTCTGAAGCATTTTAAACTAATTTTAAGTATTTTGAAATATTTTAATGAAATTGTGAGGATTTTAAAATATTTTGAAGTATTTTATAGTAATTTTAAGCAAATATAAATATTTTTATAATATATAGTAATAAACATCATGAAGTAAAGCAATTAAATAACAATAAAAAATAAATTTTCATCCTATAAATGAAAATGCCATCAGATTTCCATGATTCCATCAAGAATAATTAAATTCCAGGAGAATTCCAGGTTTTCCAGAGTTGTAGAAACCCTGAATTAGCAAAAATGTTGATCGACGAATTTAGCACAATTGGATCAAATTTTTAAACAATTATTATATATTTCTTTAAACAAAATCAATTTTTTTTAATTTAACAATAATGGACTTTTTTATTTCGTATTATTCGGATTTTCATTTCTTTTCTTGTATTATCAGTTTTTAAAAAATTATAATTTTATTTTATTATCAATTATAATTATTTATCTTCTTAAACTTATATTTCAGTTTGTTACTTATTTCTTATTTTTCTTCATAATAAAATAATTATATTTCTTCAAATTTATTTCTCTCTCTTATTATTATATCTTTCTTCATATATCCGTCTTGTTTCTCTTGATTGTGCCTGTTTATTATTTATTTATTAATTTTTTCTTTAATTAATTTTATTAATTTTTTCAAGTGTAAAAGATTTCTTAAATCTAGCAAATAACAAAATTTATTGAAATGGTTCCATGAAATACCATTTCACTTTCCAAGAACGACAAACCTGGAAAAAAGTGTTTTTCTAAATTCTTTTTGGTAAATATTTTTTTTCTGTTTCTACTTTTTTCTTGTTTTTTTTTTTATTTTTGTTTCTACTTTTTTTTCTTTTTTTTTATATTTTTCCTGCTTTTTTTTGTTTTGTTTTATTTTGTTGTTTTGTTTTTTTTGTTTTTTTTTGTTATTTTGTTTTCTTTTGTTATTTTGTTTTCTTTTGTTATTTTGTTTTCTTTTGTTTTTTGTTTGCTTTCTTGTACTTCTTTTGTATTTTTTTTTGTATTTTTTTTTATCAATGCAATTTTACAGTAATAATAATTAACATTTTGTGGTTCTAAAAAATAATGTAACAGACAAATTTGATTGTCAATAGGTCGAGAAACACATGAAGGACACAGCAGCGGCGGAAATTCAACAACCGGAACAGGAACAGGCACAAAAAGGTGGCAACGCCCAATAAAAAGCGGAGATTCGCTGAAAGGAACAAGAGGCTGGCACACTTTTCAGCGGATTTGATATTTTTTTTGTTTTTCTTTTCAAATCGTCGAAAGTCAAATGGGCGCGAGGGAACAGATTTATAAGCGCGAAATAAACCCTATTGAAAGAAAAGGAAAATCAGTGTGATTGATTCTACATTGCATTTGTGAATAAATGTTTTACTAAACCAAAACTAGAAAAAGATGGCAACAATTATTGATAATCGTGAAGAAAATTGTGAATTTATAGTAGAAATACAAATTGTGAAATTATTGCAGCAATACAAATTTGTGAAATTATTGCAGAAATACAAATTGTGAAATTATTGCAAAATTGAATGCGGAAAACTAGAATTTTAAATGTAAATGAAAATTGAAGGAAAAGGACGAATTGACGGTAAATTGTGAAAGAAAATGATTAATTGATTACTGAAAATAGTGAATTGTAGAAAAAATGATTAATTGCAGACAAAAATGAGTTGCAGGCAAAAATGAGTTGCAGACAAAAATTAATTGCAGAAAAAAGTGATGAATTGCAGCAAGAAATTATGAATTGCAGGAGGAAATTTTAAATTGAATGCAGTGGAAAATTATGAATTAAATAAAATACAATTGATTGCAAAACAGAATCGAATGAAGAAGAAAATTGTTAGTTGAAAAATAATGAAGAGGAGGATTGTGATGGAGAAAAGGAATAAACGAAGAAGCGGAAAAAATGGAGAGGAAAAATAAGAAGAGAAAGAAGAGAAAGCAGAAGAGATGGAAGAGAAAGTAGAAGGAAAAGAAGAAGAGAAAGAAGGAAGAGAAGAAAAGAAGAAGAGAAAGAAGGAAGAGAAAGAAGGAAGAGAAGAAAAGAAGAGAAGAAGGGAAAGAAGAAAAGAAGAAGGGAAAGCAGAAGGGAAAGAAGAAAAGGAAGAGCAGGAAGAAAAAGAAGAAAAAGAAGAAAAAGAAGAGAAAGCAGAAGAAGAAAAAGAAGCTAAATAAGAAAAAAGAAGAAAAGAAAGATTGCAAAAAGTTGTTGAATTGAAAAGAAGGAGAATTAAAGAGAAGGGTTAAATGAGAAAAATTAGAGAAGAGATTAAAGAAGAGAGAGATTAGAAGAGAATAAAGAATAGAGAAATTATCTTATTTCGCAATAAGATCTTATCTGAAAGCGCTTGGCTGCCAGCGAGAAAATTAGCGAAAGGCTTTGCAGATAGGAAAAATGATAAATCACCGGGATATTTTTATTTTCGGTGATGGCGAGCAGAAGCACCAATTGTGGCGTTTCTGCTAGTTTTTAGTTGTACATTGTTACGAAAGTAGTTGATTGAACGGCCAATATTCGCCAAGACGTCCCCATTTCATCCGTATGAAACGGTTTTAAATTCCAATTAAATTCCGAGTCCCTGACTCTTTTACGAAATGATTCAAGCTTTTTCTTTTAGAAAAGCTTTTGAAAAAAGTTCTTTTTTACAAACGGAACTTCTTTTCTTAAAAGAGATCTTTTCTTAAAAGAGTTATTTTCTTTAAAAATTTATTTTCTTAAAAGAATTCTTTTTTTACAAACGCAAGTTGTTTTCCTAAAAAAGTTCTTTTTCACAAACGGAAGTTGTTTTCTTAAAAAAGTTCTTTTTTACAAACGCAACTTTAAGAAAGAAAGCTCTTTTAGCTCTTTTAAACAAAAGCTCCTCTTTAGGAAAGAATTCTTCACGTTCGTTTTAGTTGAATGTAAAAAAAAACAAGAATCGAGTCTGCGAATCTTGCCGGATTTTTTTAATTTAAAAAGGCGTTTTCGAAATTGAAAAAGAAAACTGGAATGCACTAGAGTTTATCACACTCGTGGCGATACGGGGCGATTTCACGGATTGGAAATTTAGAAAATTCGCGCGAGTTAAAACGCTGGGAAAATTTTTGAGAGGCGCGTTTTGAGTCGCGGGACGATTTATTATTGTAAACGGGTGTTAAATATGTATCGGGTTTTCGATGGAGTGAAGTCGCCTTGTGTTCTACAATATTCGATTATCACGAGAGACAGAAAGAGAGAGAAAGAAAAAAGAGAGAAAGAAAAAAAGGAGAGAAAGAGAGAGAGAGAGAGAGAGAGAGAGAGAAAAAGTTTAAAAACTACATCAAAAGACAGAATAAATGTAATATAAATTCCATAATCATTACCATGAGTTTGTTATTTCTGATCCTGTTTATTTTATTTTTCTTTTTGTTTATTTTTCTTTTTGTTTATTTTTCTTTTTATTTATTTTTCACATTCTCATTAATAATGAGAGTGTATTATTTATTTTATTAGCAAAATAAGCGCGCACAAACGCGCGCATGGAGTTGTACAAAAGTAATTATTTAAAAGAAATTAATAATAGAAGAGTATGATGTTATGGATAAGAGTACAGATTCTGACAGTAATAGTTTATAAAGGAAAGGAAATGAAGTTCATAAAAATGGCTAACTACAGTCACATTTATAAAAAATTAAAACAAAGAATTAACATATAATTTTAGTACATTCGTAAATTCGCTGCTACGTGAAAAAAAACCTAAGTACTTTAAGGAGAATCTAGAATAGGCGGTTTTGAGGTTAGGTTCTCAACGTCGACGCGTCGATAGAATAATAGAAAACAATAGACCGACGCGTCGCTTTCGACGTTCAGAAACCATCTATTCTGGACTCTCTTTAATGTGCAGCAAGGGCAAAACAGGGTCATTTACAGCGAGGGCGGATGTTTTTGGCACGAATCGAAGTGCAAGGCTAGTTGCTAAAAACACCACTCGCATTGTAAATGGTGTAAATGGACCCTTGCCGTCGCTGCACACGATTTTTTTTACGAGTGCACTATTTCGCCAGTTTGAAGCCTTGTCGAGTGAGCTAAACTACAGATTTTTGAGTTGGTGGAAAACTACTACTATCTTACTGAAAACATTGGTCTGTCAAGAGCATGCGTAAAGCAATCCCGCCGCCATGACAGTTTACTAGTAAGTGTTGTTAAATACCGCATTTAACGTAAGAAACGTCACATTTTTACACCCTAGAGCGCAAATAGGAACAAATTGTGGCGATCATAAATTGAAATTGAATAAATGAAGCATACTCTAATTTAGGCACTAGCGCATTATAAAGAACAATTAGTGTTTCCATCCCAGTAAAAAAAGATTTATTGAAAGTAGGTGTTTTCCAATTGAAACTGAGGCGAGTTTCAATTGGAAAAGTGTCTATTTACCAATTGAAACAAAAGTTTAAATTGGTAAATCTTTTTTTCATGAAAAAGAACAGAAATAAGACTTTAAGGAACATGAAAATAACTCTCACAACTATTTTCACTAATAACGGTCCCTAGAGAGTGGTTAAAGTTAAGTTATTTATAAAGAAGTAAATTTATAAAACTACATGTGATGACACTGCAGACCACGAAGCTGCAGACAGACGCCAGTTTTGTACAGGTTATGTTTGATAAGGGGAAACTTCTTTTTACCGACAGGAATATATTTTTTGGCTGGTAAATTCAAAATTGTAATTAGGACGGTAATAATAGATTTATTTCTAAAAGAAAAACAGATTGTGAATAAAATTTACTTGATATTCAGAAATTATTAATCACTATTCACAGTAACTTTAATAATTTAATTTAGTCCTAAATTAAAACTATTTTTTTAAATAACAAAACATTAAATAATTTAATTTTGAAAAAGAGAATAAGAAATCAATTAATTTAATTAAAAAAAAAAGAATAAAAAATTAAATACTTTAATTTATGAAAGAGAATAAAAATTAATTAATTTAGTAAATAATAATAATAATAATAATAATTTAATGAACTAAATTAAAAATGAATTTCAATTTACTGATTATTTATAAAATAATTTATTTGGAATACAGAATAAATTAAAATTATTATATAACTAAACATAAATTATCTAAATTATTATACAGTATAATATAAACTTCAAGTTAATATTAAAGATTTAGTACATAATAAATAATTTTTGGTTTTTAAAGTGTAAAATATAAAAAAAAACAAATATTGAGCCTGCTGTCAAATATAGCACCCAAATCACACACAGAGAATTTTCTTTTATTAAAATTTTTTTTATAAGTTTGTTTTTATTTTTTAAATCCACGTTTATGATAAGAGCTTTTATGACACTCTCATGAAGCAAAAAAATAAAGATAAAAACCGAAACGAAAAATGCATATTTTGCTTTTTGACGCAAATTTGAAACTTACAGTCAATAATTGTTTTAAAAATAATGAAAATGTATCAATTGTAATTAATTTAATTAAATTTTTTCAATTTCAGATTTATAAGTTTCAATTTTATGCTACTTTTTCAATAAATTGAAAATCTTTCTGTTGGAATATTTTTAGAGTTTATGATAATAATTTCTTCTGTGTGTGTGACAATATCATTTTTTCGTAGTATGTGACAATTTACATTTTTTCGTAGTATGTGACAATATACATTTTTTCAAAGTATATTCCTTGTGAAAATATATGAAAGAAGGTTGACGATGAGTAATATTTTCGCGACAATGACAGAAAAATGCCACGAAATTGACAAAAAAAAAATTATTTTCCTATCATTTTTTTTCTTTATTTATTTATTTAACAAGCAAACAAGTGTCATGAAATATCCTCAAGAGTTAATTTTTTAAAATTTAAGAATCTTCTTTATTAACATATTTCAATACAAATATGTGACTCACTCCAAAGAAATTCTTACAATATTCTGAATATAGGTTATGTTTGACTGGTAGTCTCAATAAAATCTTTCTTTTTAATTGTTTGCAGACAAAACCAGTTTCCCTTGATAGAACATTCAAGAAAAACTCTTTTTTGTTGAAAATAATTAAAAAGAAGAAAGTTGAATAGAACATTCAAGAAAAACTCTTTTTTGTTGAAAATAATTAAAAAGAAGTCTTATAGTGTTAAAACTACATACCATCAAACATAAACTATAATTCAAAACATTGTAAAGTCCCTTTCTTCGGGACGTGACACATATTTGTACAATATTTGGTTTATATTTATATATATAACAATCAAACATATATCGGCGAGAATTTTTATGAAACTTTTTTTATTGTTTTCAATTGTTCAATCGAAGCGTCAACGTTGAAAACATAACCTCAAACCACCTATTCTGGACTCTCCTTAATAATATTGTGTTCGGAAACTTTTTCCAATTTATAAAAAAGACCCCAAAAGGCATGCCTTTAAATCTCGAATTAAAAGCTGGCATAACTCGAATATCGAAAATCTCGAAATTGCTTCAAGAATCTCGAATGAATATTACAGCATTGAGAATAGAAAATTGCAATAGAAGGGTAACAATTTAAAAAAAATCTTCCCTATGAGGAAGCAAAAAGATTTAAGTATGTCATCGTTTTAAATTTGATGCTCTAATGGATTTAAACAATTAAAACATTTTTTTATTAAATATTTTTTTTATTAAACATTCTTTTTGATTAAACATTTTTTTTTATTAAACATTTTTTTGATTAAACATTTTTTTCTATTAAACATTTTTGTTAAACATTTTTTTTACTAAACAGTTTTTTTACTAAACATTTTTGTAAAAAAACTTTTTTGTTTCAAATTATTCTTTGCGATGTAAAATAGAGTTATTAATTAGTTAATTAATTTTTTAGTATCATTCCGTTGTTTGTTTTTTTATTTTTTCTATTGTTCATACTTGAAATTTATCGTCTGCAAAAGAGCATAACGAGTAAGAAAAAGAAAGGAAAATAATTTTTTCTTATCCACCAATGAAATGCCTAAAAGTGTTCTTTTTTCTTTTTAATAGTTTTATTGTAGTTTTCCAAATAATAATAATAATAAAACTGTGGAAGAGTAGGTTCTTTGTTAGCCAATTGGAATACTATTCGTGTCAATTTTTATGCCCGCTTACAAATATATAGTTTGCATCTTGAAAAATCAGATCACTCACTGTAAAGAAGTTTTCTACCTGGAAGAACATTTTTCAATTTCTGATAGAATTCAAAAAGGTGAGTTTCATTTATTTCTTTTAAAACGTTTTTGTTTTAAATTTTATGTCTATAACTCAACGTTTTTTTTTTATTAATTTCATTAATACCTTTTAACATTTATAAACATTTGTTCAATAAACAATTTGTTTTTCAATAAACAACAATATTTACAAAAATACCTTTGTTACAATCAAAATAGAACAGATGGGAAAACATAACCTCATAGCACAATATATTGCCTCAATGTTGCCATGAATACTTGCAATATTGCGATGCAATATTAAGGCAATATTGTTGCAACGTTAAAAAGCCCGTCATACAGAAACATTGCAGAATAATGTTGCAGTGTAATAAATATTGCTTGTAATGTTGCAGTGGAATATTGTCGCAATATTGCATTGTCAAGTTGATGCAATATTGTGCCAAATTTTCGCCTAGTATAAAAATTATTACACATGTTAATGTTGCAGCAATATGGCCTTAAAGTTGCCTATTTTTTGGCAATACATTGTGCTATATGTGGGTATGTTGCATAAAGTTCACAGATTAATTTTGAATTGACAATTTTAAAAAAGCATTTGAAATTAGATTATGTTTGCTGACAGTGTTAACTTAATTAAAAGGGAAGCATTAATTACGTTAAAACTGTCAGCAAACATAACCTAATTTCAAATGCTCTTAAGGTCCCTTTAGATCGCGTCACAAATACTCTTTGAATAAATTGTTGAGTTTGTTAAAAAATGTAAATAAAACAATTTTAATATTTTAAAAGTGAGACAAGATTTTTGAATGCCTTTCTAAATTTTCTCAATAGCTCAGAATGTTTATATTTACTGTTTCACAACATTTTTATCACTTTTCAAAAGTTGATTGTTATTATCATTTTTATTACTTTGGAAATTTTGATTGTTTTCAACATTTTTATTATTTCTGAAAAAATTCATCATTTCGATTATTTTACATTTTTATTGTTTTAAAATTTTGCTTTTGTTATTCATGACTTTTATATTGCTTTGAATTTCTTTTTTCATCAATTTTAATTCACTCGATTCACTCCAATCATTTGTAGTTGTTTGTTTCAACCCACCCCCCAGATCCGAAGCCGAAATGATTTTCGGAGGTTTTTTTAAAAATAAAAAATGTTAAGATGGGTTGTTTTCCTATCTCGTATGTATTTTTGTGTGTTTGAAACATTTCGGGGGGTGCTAAAGCCCCCTAAGCAGCCCCCTTGCAAAGTGTCTCCTAATCTTACAACTGTTACACAATTTCACCAAGGTAGCTGAAATTTAGCATGCAGATACATTTTTCTTTTTGAAAGTTACCTCAAGAAGCAGAAAACTTTCAGTACTTTTTATGTTTCTTATTTCCTTGTAAATGAAATTTTTTAAAAAAATTAAAATTATATTTTTGCCTATCTTAAAACGCAGAATTGATGTATATTTTGACACCCTGATGCATAAACGCTGCCCTTCCGGTTTGCAGACCTTCACGAAAAGTCGCCATTCTCCAATTATAATTTTATTTGTACGTGACATATGATATAGGCTTACGCCACGAACTAATAAAATTATAGTAGAAGAATAATGACTTTTCCTAAACGTCTGCAAACGGAAGGACAGTGTGTATGTCGAAAGCAATAATCTAAAGTTGTTAAGAACAATAAAAACATACAAAGTAATAAAATACAAAACAATAAAAATATATTTCATGATGATAAGAATGTTAAAAGCAATAAAAGTTTCCAAGAATAAAAAAGCATGAGATTAAAGAAAACAAAAAATTAGGAAATTTTTAAAATACATGAAAAATTAAAGTTATAAATATTTTTTTTAGGGAGAGTCTAGAATAGGCGGTTTTAAGGTTAGGTTTACAAAATCTTGGACGCGTCAATCTATTGTTTCATTGGCGTAGCATTGACGCGTCGACGTACAAAATCCACCTATTCTGGACAGACGTTGAAGGGGAAAATGTGGAGGTGGTTAACAGTGGCTGACACTTTCCCCTCTTTTCCAGAAAACTTTCACTTTGACAATTGTTTCAGAAAAATACAGACACTTTTTCGAAAAAAGGCTCTCTACAAGAGAACTATGAGATATAAGAATTATGAGAAATATTTATTTCTAGGGTTTTAATCGCAAGAGCGACGAAACGTATTCCAGTATTGAAACTGTCATAAATTTTGACACGCAGTATGGTGGCTACACTGAGCAGGGTAGGGAACCTTTAGTAGCGAACTAGCGTTTCAAGCAATGCACAACGAAGAAAATAGACGTCACAGGGACTCGTCGTTTATTGCTTGAAACGCTAGTTCGCTACCGAAGTTTCCCTGCTCTGCTCAATATAGCCGCCATATTCCGCGTCAAAATTTATGACAGTTTCAATACTGGAATACGTTTCGTCGCTCATGTGATCATCAAAAACCCAAAATTATATATTTCTCATATTTGTCATGTAGAAAGAAAAAAAGAGTATCACTTTTCAAAAGAGTATCTTTCTAAAGGAGAGTCCACAATAGCGTTCTGAGAACGTTGGTATTGAATGGAACGCGTCAATAAAATAATAGAAAACAATAGATGGAAACGTCCAAAACGTTGCAAACCTAACCTCAAAACCACCTATTCTGGACTCTTCTTTAAACAATTGTCAAAGTTGTAATCGGAAGGAAAACGTCAAACTATCTTTTTCGGCTTAGGACTGATAGTGCGATAAATTGTATTTGTTTCAGTTTGTTCCTTTCTCGACAACATACATAATTACATATACATCCATTTCGAACGCTGGAAAAAATACATTGGAGTGACAGAGAGAGAGAAAAAAAATTGTAAGTTTAGTTTATTTTTAAAAGAACCACTATCAAAAATTTATAATGCCGGCCGCAAGCGATCGACATTTTTGCCCTTCGATTGGAATTTTCTATCTCACTAGCGCCTCTACCGGTCGACTTTGTTACCACTCTATATTCCAATTTCCTATGGACATGCCATAGACATTTTCGTTCTCCTTTCTTTCACTAGCACTTTCAATGACGTTCACTTTCAATAATTCATGTTAGGAGAAATAAAAAAGAAAAAGATAAAAATAATGAGATGAAAAGAGCTATTCTCAATGCTGTAACATTTTTTTGATATTCTTCGAGTAATTTTGAGTTGAAATGTCAGAATTCAATTTTAGATTTAAATAAAGGAAAGTCAGGAATAAGTGGTTTTGAGGTTAGGTTTTCAACGTCGACGTTTCAATAGAAAATAATAAACCTATACGAGTTTTGAGTTCGCTTACACTTAAGTGCATAAATGCCTTGTAGTCTAGGGAAATTTAGTAACTCGAAAGAATGACACATTTCTTATATTTTACATAACTCATGACACTGAAACCTATACTTTCTTGGGTCATGAACAACAAAAAATGCAAGAAATATGCAGTTATTTCGAGTTACTAGATTTCCCTAGAGGACAAGGCATTTATGCACTTAAATGTACAGTCGGGGACAATAATGCCTTCCAAAAGGTTACTAGACAAATTCCTACTCTGCGCGTCGCTTTCTATGTTGCCTTATTTCATGCCTTAATATTTCTCACAGAGGCATAGAATGAAACAACATAGAAGGCGACACGCAAAGTAAGAATTTGTCTAGTAACCTTTTGGAAGGCATGTCCCCGACTGTACAGTCACGGCCATACATTCCCTTACATTTTGTCACTAGAAAATTTCTACTCAGCGAGTTTTTTTCTATGTAGTTTCATTCTATGCTTATATGAAATGTTAAAGGCATGAAGTGAAACTACATTGAAGGAAACTCGATGAATAGAAATTTTCTAGTGACAAAATGTAAAGGCACATATGGCCGGAACTGTACAGTATGATTCACGTATTATGCCTTCCTCTCTAGTGACTTTTAAAAACTAAAAAACTTGTCACTTTCTACAGTTTTCTTTATTTCATGACTAACTTTTTAATGTATAAGGTGCGACTGCCATTTGACCAAAAAATGCAAAATTAAAATTTTGTCTCTATTCAATGCTTCTTGTCGGACTAATAAAAGAGTTGTGGTTTTTTACAGCATTGTCTTTATTTCAATTATTTGGCTTAATAAAGCTTTTGTTGGTAATAGTCGGAAAAGGAGGGTTTCGATCGATAGTAGTGGAAAGGGGTAAGTACTTAATGTTTAGTATTCAGGTGCTATTTGATTCCTTGGATCGCTAGGGCTACGTGGTCTGCATTGTTTTCGAGACCAACGACTCACTCGAGCCGCGTTCTCGGCGGGGAGACAACAAGGATGGTAGGTTGGGGTGGCAGAACGGGAATTCGCCACGGTCGGAGGAATATTATCGTATGGCGTGCGGCTGGCACCTCCTTGCGAAGACCCCGTTACCGACATACATTATACTAATTCCAGGTCATGTAACACCCACTTTGCTAAGACATTAGTATAAACCAACCTCGCTCGCCGCGGGTACTAAATCTTGCACGTACCCTACGTGCCACCTTGCCCTCCCGCACCACCATCTTCGCGGTCTGACTGCTCTAACCTTAGCCAATACGTAATCCAGTAGCGGCTGCCAACCGCTGCAATTTTGTGGCCTAATCTTATCTTCCTCCTAGTCCAGAACTTCTTTGAACAAACCCTTTCCCTCTAACCTCAAAATCCCTACCTTACGATTTGCAGTTAACGAACGTGATCAGAAATTCTAAACTTTTCAATTGCCAATAAGAAATTATTGAAACCAATCTTCGAAAAATATTTCAAACTTTTTTGTCGGTGGGACAATTCTGTTTTAATTTGGTAAACTTACGAATCTTACTATTTTTTATTCAGCTTTATTAAAAAAAGTTCTTGAAAACAACTCTCGGTTGAGAAGCATTGAGAATCTAAAATATCAATAGAAGGGAA
The DNA here is from genome assembly GCA_011057455.1 of Ganaspis sp. Gsp50. Taxonomy (NCBI): domain Eukaryota; kingdom Metazoa; phylum Arthropoda; class Insecta; order Hymenoptera; family Figitidae; genus Ganaspis; species Ganaspis sp. Gsp50. The sequence goes on from WNHD01002225.1 coordinate 16,784, forward strand.
ACTGTCTTAAAAGAACTAAGCAAGAAAAACTCGAATTGAA
>WNHD01002226.1:0-15654 GCA_011057455.1 Ganaspis sp. Gsp50
AAAATAATACCAGACAGACCATTCTGATAATATTTTATGAATGTATACCAATTTTCATAACGATATGTTTATTATTTTAAGAGTAAAACGGCGGAAAAATTTGCCTTATGGATCACGTGACCACCAACGTCATGTTTCATCACATGCCCTTAATAATTTAGAGGATACAGTTGTAATATTTGTGGAGGATGCATACTTCAAAATATCTTTACAAGCCGTCTTCCTTGAGGTCTAGCTCCAGGTACCAACATTGTGTTATCAACGTAGTGCTTAGTATTAATTATCAAAGCATACGTTTGAATTTCTTAGAGGACAAATATTAATTGAATGTTGATCTTTTCAAATATCTTTTATCAAATATCCTTCTAGATTTAATCACTAAATTTATTGGAGTTGGACATTGATTTATAAATTGATTTTGGACTATTATATTAATTTATATCAAATTTACTTAGAATTTTAATTTAAAAAGAGGAGCAAAAAATAAGTAATTGTTACATTACAATACCTGAGGTTTTTGTTTCGATTTTTGGAACAATTAAAATTCGCTGATTCTATCGCTTTAATTATTCTTGGCATCTGCAAAGTCACATTGCTTCATATAATCTCCTTTACTAAACTGATCATGAGTGAATCTTGAACACACTAAAAGATATTGATAAGGCACGAGAGTTCTTATCTCAAAAGCACATACAAGATTCATATTCAGAAATTAGGTCCATAAAATCTGTTAAATCCGTCATTTATTAAAAAAAATACAATGGTAATAATAAATTATTTTGAAAGATTATATTATTTTTTTAATACCAAAGTGTAGAAACTAATTTAATTTTTCTATTTCAATGCTCGAGAGTTTTTAAAAATTATAGGATCAAAAGTAATCTAAAGTAAAAAGGATTTCATTTTTCCATATTCGATTTGTTTCCTGTCTTCTTAGAAATAAGAGGAATGTATTTTGTATTATAAGTACGTGAACCGCATGGGTGTATAAATATGCAAATACAGAGGGTGTCTAAAATGAATTTCTATCACCTCTCGACGTCTACTGGCAAATACGCGGAAATCCTCACATCCCGTCCAAAGGAGGCTTCTCTGAATGTATCTTTCCATGAAATTTCCTTCATAAATCCTTTCTTCCATGACGTGTTTGTCTCTCACAGGTTTATTGTTTTTTCCTTCTTTTTTCCTACGTGTTCCACTGTTCTTTTATTTTTTTCTTGTCGGTGACAGTAGCTTTGCCCTCTTAACATGAATTAGTCAAATTTTACGAATTAAAATTAAGAGTGAAAATTCGCAAGAACAAATCTTATAAAATTGTTAACTATCCAAATAAGAGACGAATTTAAATAAACAATTTAACAATCTTTGTGAATGCAGATTGCTTAATTTATTTCACAATGACATCATAATGAAATACAAAAGCATTATTCTGGGTAAGTTAACCATCATTTTAACATTTTATCATTTATTTCCGTTACGACGTTTGCATATTCATTTTTCTTGCATGAGTTTTACTATTTGTAAGCAGGATAATATATTACATGTGCAGTGTGCATGTTGTAAAACGTTTCATAAAACGGTTCGTGGAAACAAAGCCAAATGTGGAGTAGAATGTACAATTTTTCATATATTTAATTCTTCCACCTTTTTTGAAAATACGTATCACTTTTGTAAGGAAAAGCAGAAATAGTGTGACAATACGAGTATTAACTTCTTATATGCGTATAGTTGTCTAAAATAATATAACATACACTGCAAACTTTAAGGATAAAAGTCAATGTGATTGTCAGGTATAAGTCTGATAATCAGTTTTAGCGAATAAATTACCTAAACTGTAGTTTGTCATTTTGGAGAAAATCTTTGAACTGTGTAAAATGTGGTGTTTAAAGCATTCGCGTTTGGATGTTAGGATAGGTAGATGCAAATTTTGGTAGAGTAACAGTTTTTAACGTTACATTTAATTTTATAATCTACGCTCATATGTTTTTCGACCATTTCACGAAAAATTGTATATTAATATATTGTCAATTAAATATTTCGTCGTACAAAGGATCTTGGCGATCAAACTTCATAGCATATCCTCTCAAAGACCTACTCTTGCACATATAGAATAATTTTCTATATGGTTTCTGCGAACCCTCTTGCGTAAGATATAATACAGGAATCCATATAATAATTTGTACAAGAAAACATGTTATTTGCTATATATGCGTTTCAATTAAACAAAAGTACCAGGGTGTAGGGATTCTCTATAGCGTCAGCCCTAAGTAGCGCTGTTAATTATTTAGCGAATTTTATTATAAAGTAGAAATAGAATATAATTAATAATATCATCGACTATAAAGTAGAAGAAAAATATTTTAGTTTAATTCGCTGAATTAATAACCAAAAGCGCTACTTAGCGCTGGCGCTATGGAGAATCCATACCGAGCACTAGATTTTCCAGATAGATAGTGTACTGGAGGGTTGTCTTCTTGTGAAGTCCAAAGCCTTAACTATTGGTTCCACAAAACGGCTTATTCCTTGAAACTGGAGAAACGGGTTTTAGTGGCGTACTTAAAACTGAAGCCCCACACACGGGGTTGTACACATGCTGATTTTCTTCATCGACCCCTATGGTGCGTAAAAGATTCTTCCTATATCTTGAAGAAGAATATGATAAATTTATTCTTGTTACTTCTCGTTGCTGAAGGCAAAAACCATTTTGATTTCTAGTTTCTCAATTACTTTTGTAACGTTGCGGATTTTTGTCCGCCCGTTCTGTAAACGTCTTTTCCCTTTTCTAGAAGGAGCCCTTTCGTTAAGATGCTCAGCTGAGAAGCATTAATCCGAATTGTTAAAATATTAACTTCTCATATTGACCAGAAACTCCATCTTTTCGAAATATGAATTAATACCAAATGTTTCTTTGATTATTTTCTGTTTAAACTGCTCATGGTTTCGTTCGACTACACCTCCGTGGACTTTACAGTAGGAAGCTAGGACTCAGCCAGGTTTCGGCCATGGACGCAGCCAGGGTCTGTACAACGAAGGAAAGAGGGGGGATGTTATTCCCACTCATCCATGAAGGAATCTGGCTGCTTGGGTTCAACAATGGGACAACCTAGGACATCTCTCGGTGTGACAACGACTCGTTGACAGCCCATCCAGGGAATTACATTATCGATTAACGATGATTAATCGTTAAGAGAGGGAAGAAGGGCCAAGGGCCGTCCGAAACTGATCGAACTTCCTTCTTCTTGGTCGAGCACTCGCGGTAGTAACTGTTGCCCACGTTTTCATAGTTACCTTATGTAACTCTTTTAAAATCATGAGATTCCTTTAGTTTTAAATATAATAGTTTTGCACTAAATTCAGATCTCCAGTGGTGTACGATGTCGTTGGAGACCAACGCCTTTTTGTAAAAGTCAGCGAGAGACTGGTAAGCGGCTCTTATATTTCACCGCATAAGAATGCTTTAAATGTCCGCCGTGTATGTTATTGAGTGATCCAACTCTTAAGAAATCTCCTTTACTTAACGCTTATTTTCAGCTACAGAAACATCGTTGGTTGTTCGTCGGCTCACACCCCTCTCCGCTTGATTCTCAGCTAGTCAGTGGATTTTGAAAATAGGATTTCTCTCTTTTTGGTTTTAAAACGGCTAGGCGGCAATGATTTGCTATCAAAATCATTGTCTGGCGCATCCCGTTCGGGATAAAGTCTCGCAATAGTTTTAAAACTCTCGGAAGGGCTCCTTCCTCTTTTAAGAAATCTAAATTTCCTTTTTTTGCCAAATTATAATCATGCTCTTATTTAATGAATAAAATTCCGACAATTATTCTCCTGTTAATATGATTGAATTATTAGAATTAATTAATTAATCAAATTTCAAATTTGCAAACTGAGACGCATGGTTATACTCATGCTTATAAAACTTTTAGATGTACTCTAAATATTCCTTTGGTTTCATCTAGGCTTTTGTACAATGTACTATTTCTACAAAGTTAATAGGGCTGCACACGAGACGAGACTTTACATGCAAAAGTCTCGTCTCGTCTCGTCTCGTCTCGTCTCAGCAATGGTAAAGTCTCGTCTCGTGTGCAGCCCTACCAAGGATTTATAAGCTTCAGATATCAATTGATTTATATAATCATTAAATTAAAAGTTACAACAAAATAGCCTCCAAGTCAAAATCCGTGTAGTGGGCAACTTTTTCTCGATGGTCAAGCTAGTTTGATGAAATTAACGTTTTTCGGTTAGAAATAATAATTTAAAAAAACGATTTGAACAGTTTTGCGAAATTCGATTTTTTGTTCGACTTATTCTTAAACAAATTATTTATCCTCTTTTTAGAACTTATTTTATATCTGCAAAAATTTTAAATCAATTTTAATAATTTTTAGTATGATTATATAAGAATAGTGTCCCATCAAATTAATGTTTCATTTTATTATGTAACGTAATTTGATAAAAGTATAAACAATGTATTTAAGCAAATTAAAATTAATTCAACTTCGCCGCCTATTCTTTTACTTTTTTTTATCAATTATTATTCTCTATCTAATGGTGAATCACATCCAAAAAGGAAAAATTATACTTTACATTAGGGCAAAAGTTATTAAAATTTTTATTGTAGCGCGTAGAGTGCATCTTCCACAGCACGGCGTGCTGTGGTTCAAATCCATAGAGATTGAGTTTCGAGAGGGTCTAGAGCCTACAGTTATGAACCAATTTTAAGTTTTTTTGGCTCATTTTAAAGTTAAATAAATTCTTAAGAGATCCTTTGAGCTACTATTTTAATTATTTAAATCTTTCAATATTTATTTGTTAAGCAAAGTTGAGTTGTTTATTTTCAATTTTTTCATAAATTCGGCTACAGAGTTGGAACTTTTTTTCAATTTTGCAACATTTCAAGGCCATTGTAATCAAGCAGAAATAATAAGCTAAAATTAATAGTTTTTAGAATTGTTTAGGCAAGTACGTTGTTTCTTTTAAACTTTTTCACAAATTGAGCTACTGGCTTGCAATTTTCTTTTCGTTTTTCTAATTTTTTGAAGCCACTTGAGCCAAGTACAAACCATAAATTAATTTAATAATAATTTTAACAATTGTTTGCAAACAAATGAAAGTATTTGTATTCAATTTTTTCATAAATTGGAGTACGAAATTGCAATCATTTCTCAATTTCGCAACTTTTCGGGGCTATTTGAGCCGTGCACAAAACAAAAAAATCAAAATAATAATGTTAACAATTGCTTAAAGAAAGTAAGTTGTTTATTTTTGCTTTTTTTATTTATTGAACTAGATATTTTCTATTTTATTTGAATGTTGAATGGTCTTCTTTTTTTTGAAAAGTAGGAATGATTAGCTAGATCAAGTTAGATCTTTTAGATTTCTAGTTTTTTGTTTATGTCTAGCTCTAGTGGCTTCAAAAAATTAAAAAATCGAGAAAAAATTGCACCCCAGATAATCGAAAAATGATATAACCTGCAACTATTTATTAAATAAAAAACAATGTTTAGACATTTATACTATACAGAATCGTAGCATCAAGGTGGCTGCTAGTTTTACGTAATTATTTAAAAATGTTATAAAGTAATTAGGTTGTTCAGCTTTTATTAATAATAACAAAAGTAATAATAGAAGAGGGAGTTCAATAAAGACATGAATAACATGAGGAATGACTTGAACACTTTTATATGATATAAAGATTCTTATGTATTATCTACTTCGAATCAGAGGTTTATAGTACATGTATACATATACAATGAAGTTAAAAGACGTGCCAAGAATCTTTTGAGGCTTGAAAAGAGTATGAAATAACATGACAGCAATGTGCACATTTCTTTTCACAGGACGAAAAGATTCTAGCAAAACGAAACCAAGACCTATTTGCGGATGTACATATCAATTTCTTCAATGTGCTGACGTAACAATTCAGTCGTGATCACGATAACTGCCATAAATCTTCACGGTTATACTCACTAAAGAAATTTCTACCACAAAAATATCCATTTTTATATTGAAAGGAGCAACACATCATTAATCTGGACAAATATTACTCTTCAAATTGACAAATATATACAAACTGTTCATGTCATTTTTAGGTTGAAACACATCATTAATGCTAAAAATTCAAAATTATTAAAAAATACTTTCAGAACAAAAAGTACTAGAGTAAAAACGTAAAATTGATCAATTAGATAAATTTTAACATTTTAATATTAACATTTTTCCACAAGATTAAGGAAAAATGCACTAAAGAATCAATGCTAAAATTAAGTACGTGTACAACCAGCAAAGCATGTCATTGAGCAGTTATGTAACTGATGCATAACAATTTGTAAAGTAATCCATAACTGGTTAAGAAACCGACTGAGTAGCTTAGTTGGAAAATGCCAGGGGCTTTGCGAAAGCGAATCGAGAGTTCGCGCCCATTAGCCTTGGGTTTTTTTCCGGAACGTGAAGTACTTAGAGCGGGAGATTTGACGTTGAAGCGACTTGTTTGTGTGGTATTTCGAGACATTGAAATCATACACCCAAGACTCAACTGTCGATAAATCGGCTTTACTCAGTTATGGTTTTCCGTAGTTTCCTTTAACTCTGGTTAGAAAAGGCCAGGTGAATACGAGTAATTTTAATTTAAGTCGGCTACGGACGCAAGTTAGGGGGAATGGTTAGGGACTTACGGAGAATAATTGGAGGTATTAGATATGTAAAAACCCGAAAAGGGTATCTATTGGGGTTAAAATAATAAAAACTGGTTAAGAACAAGTAATTGACAAGTGTTAAACGAGATAAGGGAAATGCCTAGTATTATTAAAATACAGTTATTTCATCACAAATTTATATTTATTTCAAATTCAATTACAGGCGAATCTCTATCGAGTGCACTTCTATCAAATGCACTGTTTAGTTCGGCTAACAGTTAAGGTGTGGTGCGAGGCAAGGGGAATGAAACCACGTGACCTTCAAATCCAGTACCGTCGATAGTGCAGTTATCTTTTATTCTTTACGAATTTCAAAGTTGGACGCATTTAAGTTGTTGATACGGTCCTGAATGTTTACCATTCCATCAAATGCATCCCACACCCGAGTTGTGCACCCGACAGAGATTTAAGTATGCATAAGTAGTTGACTTTCGTCCGTAGCCGACTTCAATTAGAATTACTCGTATTCACCTGGCCCTTTCTATTTAGAGTTAAGGGAAACTACGGAAAACCTTCACTGAGCAAAGCCGATTTATTGACAGCTGAGTCTTAGATGTATGATTTCGAAGTCTCGAAATATCACACAAACAAGTGTGATGTAGAAATTCTTGGTAATTCTGTCTTTTTATTTCGTGTATTTGTTTCTTCTAAATCGTCCGATAATATTTCAAATTCGTCATAAGAGTGATGGTGCGAAGTCTGGACGAAAAACACCGCACCAGCTGCTAGTTTAAATAGCCAGTACTACGCCTACCATTTTCAAATTCCCGGCCGAATGGGTTCAACGAGGGAGGGGGGACGGACATATATGGCAAACGCAAATACCGTTATCTCTCTCCTCGTTCCGTCAAAGATAATCATAATTACTATTTGAAGGAACATTATTTGATTTATTGTTATGAGTATTAGGCTGTAAATATTTCTTGTGTAAATTACTTTTATCATTAAGGGTTAAATCTAATTAAGTTAATGCCTGTGTAATTTTGTTAAAATTGAAAAAATCTACTGTAGCAAGTGCCTCGCGAACGCGAATTGGCATTTGCGTAATAACGGTATAATGTACTTCGTATTCCTCCATCTTTGGCAGAAAATACTGCGCCCGCTGCACTTGATCCAAAAAATAAGATTAAAGAATTTCTTCGTTAGATTCAAAACGTTTAGAAAGCCAATCAGATTTAATTTTGACTCTTACAAGAACAGAATAAGATTCTTTCAGAAATTCAACTTTAAACCCATCATAATTACGAAAATTGTCTCGTTGTGTATCAAACCACGCTCTAACTCTTCCGTCGAAAGCATTCTCCAAGATATTCAATTTATTTTCATTGACGATTTTTTTTAAAATGAAAAATGTATTTATTTTTTCAAGAAATTGGTTTGGGTTTTCTGACTCTGCAAACTTAGGAGGTTTTATATCAATATTTAAAGAACGAAATCCGTCCACCAAAGTTCGAACTATTTGAACTCCATCGTTTCCAACATTTTCAACTCGCTGTCTTCTCAATTGCAATAGCTGCTCATTCTGAGTGTTATTCAAAAGACATAATCTTTCTACTTCCGCACGCAATTGTTCCATGCTCATGCCGTTCAAAATTTCATCATTATCTCCAGCCATTTCATTTAATAAATTTGGACTTGTTAACTTATTATAAACACGAGAAACTTTACTATTACGTTTTAGTTTTTTTAAACCTTCCAGCAATATTCCTTCCTTTGATCTTGTATGAGGGGGAGTTTTTGCTGACATAAACTTTAGAATAAATAATTTAATTATCTAAATTAATCCAAATAATATGAAAATTATAAAACAGGTCAATCGAATCGTGTCAACCACGTTGGGCGCCAAAATATAACCAAAACCTTATTAAGAATATCATTGAAACACAAATTATTTAACTAAATTAAATCAAAAATAAACTATTTAGAGAATTATATAAAGCATGAAACCAAATTATTAAAATGATGCACGAACGGAATAAATACATTATTTATATATATTACAATGGCGGAAACCCTGAAGGAAATCATGAATCGATGAGCTAGAACATAAAATAAAGCACAATCAAATAAATGATAGTCAAGACATATATTTTACCATAATAAAATAAATTTATCGGCATTAAAGGAAAATCGATATTCCTACCAATTCATATTCGGACAGTCAAAATTTAGAAAAAATAATCGAGTTTTTATAAATCTAATACGAGTGACGTCCCCGTTCGCACGTTTATCATTCCTTTTTTTATAAATTAAAATCATACATAATTTATATCATTCAATAAATTGGTCAAAAAAAATACAAATAAATCGATAGAGAAATAGATTTAGCGAATATCAATACATGAAGAAGACAAATAAATAAAATAGAATTAAAATACTTATCTCCGTCGCTTGAAGGTTACTTCCGGAATCCGTGTTCTCCTAATATGTTGCAACTGACCAAAATCAGCAATCCAAGAATCAAGAAATTCGTGGTGAATCCTCGGAATTATCCAATATTCGTCTAGGATCAAATTTTAAAGGTAAATCCTTTCCGTTTTCCTGGATATTTTTGAGAAGATTATAGCCACGTGGTAGAGGAGCTGATTTGGGATCCGGAAGTCGAAAAACTTGGCCACAATATTATATATATATATTTATATTCGCCACACTGACAAAAATTATAAAAAATATAAAATGAAAACACATTTCACATTTTAAAAATAAACAGACGATACAATATAGAATTTGTCAATGAGTATTTTATCTTTACCTAAAGATTTTTCGGCGAGATACGCAAGTGTGGCGCAAGTAGTTAATTATTTGGTGAATCGGCGATAAGTGTTTGAAAGATCAGACAAATTTCACAAGGTACCTCGGACCTTCCTACTCCTAAAATTTCTAATGAGCAAGCGCGCAGTTTGACAAATCATTTTTATTTTCGATGAGTCTACGGAGAAATTCACAGAAAGCTGGCTTTCCTTCAAATCGTAGCCTTCAATCATCAAAGACTAAATTAATAGCAATTTAATCGCTTCAACTCGAAGTAATGAAATACAATATGATAGAAATCTAAGAGCCACTTGATTCACGGTGATTGAACTCACTCTGGTTTTCATAGAGAATCTTTGAATTATAAATAAATCACCTCAAGTAGATTAGAATAAATGAACATTTGTTCAGAATATTCTACACATTGCTAACATATTAATTACGATAGAAAACTAGAAAGAATGAGACTCCTCAAAAAGTGAAATCTCTGGAAGGTTTGTAAGGTTACCTTGCAGGATAAGTGAAATTCAAGTGGTTGCTAAGGTGCGAGCTAACTCAAACTTTACGAACAAGACTTAACTAGTACAAAGTCTCTGCTCAGTAGAAGAAATAAGACTCAACTCATAAAGATTTGAAAAGATTATCAATTATATCATATACAATTTAAAGATCACTGATTTAGATAGAAACTTATGTATTGAAATTGTATTTTATAGTTTAGAACCATTTCAATAACAATTTTGTTTATTAAAATAATAAATTAGTTATTTAAAAGATAAAATTAATATAAAAAAAATAATGTAAGTCCCGCAAAAGGCAGCCTCAGTAGAGGTTCAAGTCCTTTATTCAGATGCCCGGTGTATTCTTCCTGCGGTTTATTTTTTTAGAACAAAATTTGCTTAGAAATAAAATTTAAATTCGACAATCATATCAATTTAAATTTAATTTACTATCATTCGAACCCAAATCAAGAATTCTATAGGCATCTAAAAGATATCGGCTTGGTCCGTATAAATCGAATTTTCTGAATTAGCTACAAAAAAAAACACTGTCTGAGATCGATGAGGGTCGTTCCATGCATCATTTTGGTTTCTGATCAAATGCGTTGCCTCAGAGCTGTGCTACCTTGAGAGGAGCGACCAGAAACAGACATATAAGAATTAAGAGTTATTGAAAATGTTCGTTAAATACTGATTAAATTAGAAATTAACAAGATATGAATTGTCTTTGTTTATTTAAATAAATTGTGTAATAAGAATTATTATAAGTAATGAAAAAAGTCGTTGAATAGTTTCAGCAATTAGAGAGAAAGAGAGAGAGAGAGAGAGACGGAGCGAACTTTAAAGTCATTAGAGAAATCTTAAAATTGCGGGAGTAAACAAAAATTCTAAGCAGTCAGATTTAAGAATTTAAACTAAGGTCAATAAACTTTGACTGTTAAAAGTCGTGATAGAACATTCTAGAAGCTTTTGCTCGCGGATTTTGGGGTATATAAAGGGCTGTTTCAGAAGGACTCGACCTCTTAATATTCGGCTGAATACTTCAGGTGGGTCCGTATATTCTGAAGATATTTATTATTTTTGAAAGAAATTGTTTAAATTAAATGATAATTTAGAAATACACTGCACAACCCTTTTATTGTTTCATTTTTTTTTTATTAATTAGTGAACCATTTATTTTACTGGAGTACATAGTACTACCAGTGTATATTTTTGAAACTATTGATAATTATTCACGATTTATCTACGAATAAAAACACTTCAACTTCTCAAAATCATAGATAGAAGATAATTACAGATTTCTCTAATAAAATTTATTTATTAAAAATTATTCTAATTATTTAATTAAATAAAATAAACCCATTTTTCTATTAGTATAGACTTGTGTTTGTAAAGAGGCGGCTTAATTGAATAAAATATGCAATGCTTCCATAGGTTTAAATGCCTATGTTTTGAACTATATTCTTGCTCTCTATGTCGATGCTAATAATTATATAATATTGTAATATTTATAAGAGCTGCCCCGGTTTGAGGAAAAGAAATAGAATATATGCTTCAGTATTTTACGCTACAATCACACTTTGTATAGAAAACTCTCAACACGAAGTTGACTCTTTCAAAGGCAAGAAAGAACTGTTCAAAAAATGACATCACTTTTCACTTGGCAACATAGAACAAAGAGATCGATTCTTTTCTACGGCGAAAAGGGCCACGTGCTTTTCTAACTGCGTTCCAGTTTTGTTTAGAATATGGGACTATGCGTAAATCATGATATGTGACTCTTTATGTTACTTTAGAATAACAAATACTTTTAATAAGAAAGATATAATTTTTATTTCAGTTTAACTTTAACTTTTCTATCTTAAATATTACTAAATTGAATGTATGAATTCGTGAGAAATTAAGAAAGAATAATCTGAGCTCATCGCAGTTATAGATTAGACATTAAACTTTACACAACAAGTGACTATAAATCAAACTACACACTGATTACTTCTTGCGGCTATCGAGATTCTTCGCACTCGTGATAGAGATGAAAGTTATGGTAAGTCGTCAGTTGTTCTCGGATCAGGTCATAAATAGTACCATGTTTTTCGGTGTAACTTGACAATTATTTACACCGGTAAACAGGGTCTGCCGCTCCGTGTCCCATTTCCTGCAATCAAAGAGGAGTGCACTGTATCTTCGACAGGAAACTGGCAGTAAGCACACGCCTCACTTTCCTTCTTCTTAAAGCGTTCCAGGTAAGAATTAAAACACCCATGTGTTTTAGATGCTGGAGTGAATTAGTGCTAGTGTTATATCAGAAGAGGCATGATCCAAATAGTAAGGCCTGGCCGACTGGGGATCAAAAATTGACACATTTGTTAAATTATAAATTAAACAAATTATAGAACAGTAATAAAAAGTTTTATAAAATATTAAATGTTAATGTTTATAACACGTAATTCAAATCTACCGGAAGTCACGTGGTACAAGATGGCGGCCACTGGAGAAGAATCTGATTGGGACACTATTTTTACTTGCGTGTAGCCAGATCTTACCATATGGTTCATGCAGAAGAAGGATCAATTAGCACGCTAGCATCATAGGTGGACCAGGAAGGGAGGAGGGGAGGAAGAGCCAGGTCGATTGGTGGATGAAGAAGAGCAGATGGTGATACACAACTAGGATTAACTGTAACGTCAATTATAGTTAAACCACAAGCTCATCTCTATGATACACTTCACATGCGACATGGTGAATGCGCATAAAAAATGAAAAAAGGGAGAGATATAACAAAAAATCGAAATGAACACACTTGAAAAGCAAATGGTGACACACAACCAGGATTGGCTCTAACGTCCATTATAATGAAAGTAACTGAAAATAAATAAAAACGGGTTACAATTCTTATTCAGTGTTGTTGAATTTACATGCACATCGAATAAGTTTGTTTAACACAAAATCAAGCATTTATCACTGACCATTTTATAAATTTCAGGGTTTTGTTGTTCTAATAATCACAGACTTTCATGAAAATCATTTCTATAATATAAGTGCCAAGACTTTTATGAAAATTTGGTCTTAATATTTACAATTAGTGAATATTCGAGCAGAATATTCTTTCACAAGCGAACATTTTTGTGCTTCCCTGAACTTTGGTCCCGAATATTCGAAAAATGTAGAATTGGATTTCTGAGAATATTCAGCGAATTTCCGTGCTGTGTATGTTAATAAAGAGAGTATTTTTATTTCTGTATTCAGCTAGTAACATTAGCATTCGCATGTGAAGAAAAAACAGCGAGATATTTATTTTTTGCTTAAAGTTTGCGGACGGCTTCTTTACTAGCTTGTTAGAACAATGGACTTCCTTTTGTAGTTGGAAAAGGATTTCATCCGCTTTTTTGTATCAGTTATACTATTGTTAGAGTAAAGAATATATACTTCGCAAAGGATAGCATTCGTTATTTTTGCAAATGCACAATCTTTCGTCTACATATTGTACAACAATTTGGACATGGCACAGTGGCCAATTTTCCGTAAAAATCGGCCAAAAGTCTAAAAATGGAAGGATTCTGAGTAAACATTGGATACTCATGTTTTTTGGGTCACTGATTGCATATTTAAAATTATTTCTTTTAAATTCAAAATGGCGGATCCAAAATAACCTCCAACTTTCTTATAAAACCTCAAAAAATAAAAGGAAAGTGACTAAACTTTGGGCACTTAGGTTTTTTGGCTCGTTGATTTCATATTTCACATTCATTTTTTAAAATTCAAAATGGCGGGTATAAAATGGCCGTCAACTTTTTTAGAAAAACTTTAAATGAAAGGATTCTGACTAAACTTTGGGCACTTATTGTTCTTGGGTCCCTGATTTCATATTTTACATTATATTTTTAAAATTCAAAATGACAAATCCAAAGTGGCCACCAACTTTCTTAGAAAACCTCTATAAATGAAAGGATTCTGACTAAACATTGGGCACTTATGTTTTTCAACAATCTTATTCTGGGATTTAATATAAATTTTTATCATAATTCATATGCTAATTTGTGTCAATTTATAAAGCACAAATTCTAATTCGAAAATATTATTTTTACATTTTAAACTAGTGTTTACAGTAATTTGAGGTAATTTATGCGATAATTTATATTACTTTTTAACAAACGATTTAAATTTTAAAACCGCAGTGGCGGCTTGTGGCAGTTAATTTCGATTTAAATTGGTAGAAAATATTTTTTTCTTGTAAAACGATAAGTTAAACGACTTATTGCGACCACTTTTACAACTATTTTTACAATTTACTGTGATAATTGAATACGTGAAAAATCGCCATGTACGGATATATTTGACATCAAGTTTTAAATAACGCACACTTCATTACCGACAATGAACATTCTGGACACTTTTCATATACCTTTTATTACAATTACCAAAAAAGAATACTTACAAATTGTTATTCTTTTGGACATTATAAATATTTTAACAAGAGTTAAAATTCGAGATCATGAAACGTTGCGAGAAAATTTTCAAACGAAAGTTACTTTGACCTGCTATTATACATAATTGCTGATAAAAACCATATTGTTTTCTTTCATAAATAGACACAGTGGACCCTTTTAAACAATATTTTAGAGCATTAAATATAAATTTAAAAAAAAGAATTTGGACTTTTGGCCAGGTTTTTCGGAAAATTGGCCACTGTGCATCATGGGTCTAACTTAGAAACAATAAAAAATAATGTGTGCAGATAAAGCACAATCGTAAAAGAATTTAAATAAAGATTGATTGTAAGTGTACAGGAACGATCATATTGAACAGAGTTCAATATTGTCTATTTATTGCTATATAGATTCAGGGGAAACCTTAGGGCGTTTTTCCATTGGAATCTCTCCCTCAAATCGTTTTGTTTAAAGATACTTTTTACAATTATTGTTCATTTACATTATTATGATTCAAAATAATTGATAACATATTTTAATAATTGTGGTGCATCTTTAAAGCAGAACAAAAATTGGCATGACTGTAGTTGGTCGATTTAAAAATTACTTTTATTTTGGGGTAGATCCTGACCAAGGAATATTTCTATTATTAATTTTTGATGTCTGGAATCGCAATGATTCAGCTCGAAGTTATGTTTGATTTTTATATGTTTATAGTTGTCTTTGTATCACTGGCTCCTATCACGTTGTAGGACTTGCCACTAAATGGCTATTAATTCGTTGAAGGGATACGAAACCACTGAGTGCTCTTGCACTGTTGCACAGTTATTCACTAAGCTCCTAAATGGAGCTCGGTTTAGCAGAGGGATGTTACGATCATGGAGAATTAATTTCTGAAAATGTGCTCTTTTTATCGTTATTCTCTAAATATTTCATCATTATGTTCCATATTATGTTAAAAATGTATAATATTATATAAAAAAATATAATTATAGTATTTTACTACGTAGCAAATATTTCATCCCACATAGCAGATGATATTTCTGAAATTTTTCTGAAACATTTCAGTGAGAGATTTGAAATATTTCAATGCAAAGTTTGTGAAATATTGTTGCAATCAGAGAAATGTCCGCTTGTGAGGAATTATTTCATTGAAATATTTAGGAAATTTTATACATAAGAGCACACCAGGGCCGGGATTCTGGTCATTGATTGCATTACTTAATGTAATCACTATTTATTGATTGTATCCATATTCACACCAAAACAATATGCATAATATTATGT
>WNHD01002227.1:0-15651 GCA_011057455.1 Ganaspis sp. Gsp50
ATTATTATTATTATTATCATTAATATAATTATTAGTTTAATTACATTATTATATTCAATAATATAAAATTGCTCAATTCAAGATTCTTCGTCTTGAAAGCAATCAAGCTTAAAGATCCTTAGTTTATCAAGTGTTTCAAATTGAACCTTATGGAATGTTTATATTGAACAAAGTCAGATTTATTCGTCTTGATCGATCCTAACTAGAATTCTTCTTGTCTTACACACGAGATTCAACCTACGCTTTGTATTATACAATAATTGTGTCACATTTAGTCTAGTCGTGACCAGATCTACTACTTTCGCTTGCTAACGTATCCTGAGTAATCTAGGGCACTTAGTACTCCTTTTATTGATTCAATAAATTATTTCACTGGTAATTAATTCATTTAAAAATTCCCCAACTTTTGCTGCTCAAGAATAGGCCTTCAACTCAAAGAGAAATAATTTATCAACCAGCCAATTACTCCCTGCTCGCTAATTGTTCAATTTTCAAAATTTTCTAATCAGCAGAATTTTTTTTAATGAACAGGACTCTTTTTTGTTAAAAAAGAATTAAACCTGTTTAAAAATTATTTATTTTATTTAAAAAGTATTTTTGTTGACTGACAATGTATTCTTTGCATTCTCTAAAAAGTATTTTTTGCATATTCTTTAAAAAGTATTTTTTGCACTCTTTAAAAAGTATTTCTTGCACTCTTTAAAAAGTATTTTTTGCAAACTTTAAAAAGTACTTGTTGCATTCTTTAAAACGTATTCTTGGCAGACTTTAATTTTTTTAATTACATGTTTAAAAATTATTTCTTTGTATTGTTTAATAAAACCCTATCTAAAGTTCGAAACGTTCATTTTAACTGTTTTCTTTTCGTTTTAATTTTTTTTTAGAAATATGCTTTTTTGTAATCAAAGTATACGATTGTTTTTAAACAATAATAACATAAAAATGTTAATCATTGACGAAGAATGTAATAAAATAAAAAATAAAATAAAAATAAGTTTGACGTCAAAAATTGTGGGAAAATTTGAATAACGAAAATTTTATTTATAAAAATATTTTTTTACATAAATAAAAGTTTGTAACTTTTGCATGTAACTTGTGAATAAAATTAATTGTTTAAAAAAGACGAAATTTATTACTTATTAGTGTTTCATTGATTGAAATCGCATTTTGAAAAATTAATCTAATTTATGAAATTATGAAATAATTATACAAGAAATTTAACAAATCTGTGCAGATGAGAGAAATTATTCAATTAAAATCTATTTATTTATCAGGTATTCATGCTAGTGGAGAAATTTTTTCCTCCTTGACTTTGCAGTCTTCTATAATTTATACCAAGTCGGGTTAACGATCGTTACTAGTAAGAAGGAAACATTAGATTATTGAACGATAAGAATGGCGCTTAAATCCAAGCAAAATAAATATTGCCTTTATAAACAATCAATACTCGAAAAAATGTCTCATTGTAATTACTCAATGCTTTTGAGCATTTAATTTTGCAACATTTGTTTAGAAATTGTGACTTATAATTTTATTCTTAAAAAGAATGATTTTTTTACAAAAACTTAAACTTTTTCAAATGCAATATTTAATAATCTAAAATAATTAATAAAATAAAAATAAATAAATAAATATAATAAAAAATTGAAAACGTTTTGCAATTTTTAAAATATTTTTAAAATTGTGCGTTTTTTAAAAAAAAAGTCAAACACAAAGTTGAAATTTTATAGAACCGGACTTTAGGGTACCCATAATATCTGGTTTAATTTTGAAATCAAAAAACTCACTTTGGGTCCAATTATATGATTAAAATTTATTTTTAGACAATGTATGCTTTTAATTAATAATAATAATAATAATTTATGCTTTTATTCCACATTAATAAATTTCCAAAAAATAAAGTAACAGTTTTTATCTTCGGAAAATTTTTCATTAGAAAAGAAACGTTTTAAAAATTATTAGAGAAACAAAAGTTAAAATGGGTCATAAAAAGAAATCTCTTCGTGCTAAAATTGTTTAAACTTGGTTTTGTATTCTGGACACCTCGCAATTAAAAAGAAATTCGTTAACGCAAAAAACGGAGAGGAAAAATATTTGGAATTTGTTCTTTAGTGTTATGTCTTTAAATAAAAGTAAACAGAAAATAGGTAAATAGAAATAAAAGTAAATAAAACATTAAATTAAATACAAAAGAAGTAAATTAAAAATAATAAAAGCAAATAAAAGTAAAAGTTAATAAAAAATAAAAGTAAATAAAAATAAAAGTGAATAAAAAATAAAAGTAAATAAAAATCAAAGTTAATAAAAATAAAAATAAACAAAAAATGAAGGTAGATAAAGAAATAGAAAGTAAAACTATAATTAAAAATAAAATATTAATAAAAATAAGATTCACAGTCTATAAAAATAGACGACTGGTTTTATAAACTTGGAACTAAATTAATATTTTAGGAATGTTATAAAACTTGTCTGAAGTTCAAAATAGGTGTATAGATTTGATAATCAATTTTATAATTTGTCTAAAGTATGATAGTTGCTTATGAGCATTTGAAAATGTTTTATTTTTAATATATTTTTGTTTCAAGTTTCGTGAAGCTTTGGCAGTTTGTCTCTACCTATCTGACAATCGATAAGTCTTATCACTAAACTTTTTGCACTTCCACGTGTACATAATCGCTTCATTTACATGTTGTTAATCAACTCATCACAACAAATTGCTAATTTTTAGATAAAGTCGCAAAGTATTATTGCCTTTCCAAAACCAACTGAAAAAGACTGCGATCGTTAATACAAATCAGTAAAAAGTACTTTTTAATAAAATGTCTCAAATTGATAAAGTAGTTTTTATTTTTTACTCCAATTTTAGTAAAAGTGACTAAAAATTAATAGAAATGTTTGAATTATTAAAAAAAAAATAGTAAAAATTGTTATTAGTTTTAATCAATGAAAATTGTTACTATCATTTCAGTAAAAGAAAATTGATATTAATTAAAGTCAAAGAAAATTGTTATTAATTTAAGGCAAAGAAAATTGTTTCTATAATGTAAGTCAATGAAAATTGATACTGATTTAAATGACCATTTTTCAGTAATTCAAATTTAAAGAGTGTTACCTAAAAAAAAAATTATTTGACTAAAACAAAAATATATTTGTAGCAACTAAAAAAAAAATTATTTGACTAAAACAAAAATATATTTGTAGCAAAGACTTATAAATTATTTATTTTTGTTTAAAATAAAAATTTAATTTAATACAAATATGTTTATTTGACACTAATAATATTTTATCTGACACAAATGATATTTTATTTGACACAAATAATATTTTATCTGACACAAATAATATTTTATCTGACACAAATAATATTTTATTTGACACAAATAACATTTTTTTTTACACGAATAACATTTTATTTTATCCAAATAACATTTTATTTTACACGAATAACATTTTATGACACAAGTAAGATTTTATTTACTTCAAATAATACGTTTATTTGACACAAATAGGATGATATTCACTCCAAATAAAATTTTATTTGTGTCAAATAATTTTTTTATTTAAAACAAAAAAATAATTTATTAAGCTCTGAGACAAAAATACTTTTTCTCTGGATATGATGGAAAGTTTTTGTACGATTCCATAAATATATTAATGTACTTATTTATAATTCAAAATTTTTAAACAAAGAAACCTCGAAAATGAGAAATATTTTGCGAGGAATGTGAATGCGAACCAAAAATGTAAAAGCTCTAGAGGGGAATTAAATTTTTCAGTAGGACTGGAATTCCATGTGAGAAGTGAAAAAATAAAGAAAAAATGGTAAAAATGACTTCTGGAACTTGAAATTAATATTTCCTATCAATTTATAATCTCCACGAATGGAATTAAAACTCAGAAACTGCGATAAAATTAATACCCTAGAATTTTAAAAATGAAAGAGTAATCTTTTGCAACCTTATCGCATGGTTGATCAATACCAATCTTGGCAGAGAGTAGCGTGACCAAAAAGGGTATATTCTCTATTTGGAAAAGAGAAAAAGGAGCTTGTGCAAAAAATCCTTTATGTTCTGCTTTTAAAAAAGATAAATAGGTTGAATTCATAAATTCTATCTCAGCGTTGCAATATAAAAAGTGCTTTTCAAAATTTAATGAAACGTAATTTTATCAAATTTTTAAAAATCAACAATTGATCGAAAGTAACTACTGATTATATTACATTAATTAATTTACTTTAAACGTTAATTAACATTAATTTACTATAAACGTTAATTAACATTAATTTATTATGAATAACAGATTAATTAATAAATAAAAATTCTTAACCGCAAATATAAGTTCAATTAGTAATTGTGCAATTATTTTTTTAAAAATAGATAAAATTAAATACGTGTTTTAGTTAATTTAGTATTTTATCTCATGAGAGATCTAAAAATTATTTATTTGTTTCAAATAAAAATTTTAATCATAACCTGATTTTTAAAAATAAAAATTTTGTTTGACACAAATTTTATAATTTTATTTCACACAATTACATGTTATTTATTCCAATTAAAATGTTTTGTGTCAAATAAAATTGTTATTTGAAACAAATAAATATAGATTCTGAGACAAATAAATTTTTATTGGATCCAAGTAAGAAAAATTTACAACTAAAATGAATTGAACATGGGAATTTTTTATACATCGACACGTGATAGAATGTATTTTATTGATTCTTCCATGTATACCCTTTTCGGGTTTTTACATATCTAATACCCCTCCCAATTCTTCTCCATAAGTCCCCATTTATTGCCCCTAACTTGCGTCCGTAGCCGACTTTAATTAGAATTACTCGTATTCACCTGGCCCTTTCTAACCAGAGTTAAGGGAAACTACACGTGAAAGAATGTATATAAATATTGATTTGTTGTTTAAAAAAAAAATGTTTTCAAATTGTTAAAAAAATTATCGGTTTTATTTTATTGACGTCATTTAAATATCCCAGTGGTCGTAAATATTGTAATCATGTTGCTATTCATTCATTTGTGATAAAAAATAGTTTTGAATAGTATTATTGTTGAGCTAACAATCTTATTGTTTTTCAGAGATAAATTTCATTAGCATTTTTAAGTGTGCACTTTGAATCTTTTATTAATAAACTATATTTATGAGCTTAAAATAGTTTTAATTGTTATTATTGTTTGTTTAAAATTTATTTTTATTTAAAATTAAAATTGATTTGTATATCATTGTTTATAATTATTTATTAATACTTCATATTTAATACTTCTTTAATGATAAATATATTTATCATTAATTTGATAAATATCTGAATTCTTATCAAAAATTAATTCAAATTAATTATCAAAATGAAGCCAAACTTAAATTTAAAATTTACATTAATTATTAACAATAATTATATCCTCGAATTTGAATTAATCGAAATATTGATCAATTTAAGTTTAAAGAGTTGATTTTTCTGTGTAATTAATTTAAAAAGTATTTAGAAAGCAATAAGCATTTTCTTCATTTCCTTTTCATTATTTTAATTAAAGTCATTTGTTCGTGTGGAGTATTAAGTTATAATTAAATAATAATTAATAATAATAATACCTAGTATAGGTAATAATAATAATATTAAATAATGCTAAAAACAGTAATAATAATAATAATAATAATAATAATAAGAGAAAGAAGAAATAATAATTATAATTTTCTATAAAAAAGATATTTACAGAATAATTGATGAAATCTAAGAGGGGGCGGTGGGGGAAATGTTCTTTAATTTTTTCGGTTTACGCAGATATTTCCCGGAAGTCCGATTTCTTAATGCGTCAACTATTAATAGTAAAATTCAGCAATAAATAGAGAATATTACGAAAGCGTTCTTGAAACAGCTTTCCTCTTTTTGACGATTTAAGACAATATTTATTTTGTGTCACTCTTGTCAGATCAATTTCGTCGAAATAAAAGTTTTAGACATTTTGTTAGATTACTATAAAAGTTAACGAATTACGAGTCACCACATAAATAATAGATAAAAATCTCAAGTTTTTGTGGAAAAAAATGAATAAATACAAATGGTATTGAATTCTCCACATGTCGACCTTTGATAAAAAATTAATTTGATATTTGGAATCGATTCGAGAAACATGACACAAAATGATGAAATTCTTTTTTTATTGATTCACCCGATTAATGACTTTGTTCCCGAATCAGTTTTATTTTCTTCGTTTTTTCCCAATTGTTCTTTATGTTTTCGGTTTTTTTTCTTTTTCGATTTTTCTTTTCGTTTTCAATTTTTTTTCAAGTTTTTTTTCAAGTCTTTTTTAAAATTTTTCTTTTGTTTTCTTTTAATTTTGTATTTTTTTTTTTTAATTTTCTCGCATGTTTTCCTAAGGGATCTTTCGTCAAAGCCTGTCGTTTTCATTGACATGAAATTTACATCGCTATATATTAATTATTGTACTGCTATTACGCTTAATTGCTAAGTATTTTTACCACTTTCAACGTTATCAACAGATTATACTGCTACGTTTCCGGTTTGAGATTATTTTCCTTTTAACTTCGTTGCCGTGAAAACCGCTTTTTCAATACCTGTCTCATTGTCAAATGTTAATTTCGCAATTCAAATTTGTAGGAATAAAACAATAAAAAAATCTGATTAACAAATGGAAGATTTATGATGTATTTAACACTGTAATTCAAGTTCAAATAACTAAAATTCTGGTTTTTCTGTAACGTTAGTGAAATTAACTAGAACTCTGATTTTTACATTATTTTAGTTAAATTACTAAAATTTTGTTTTGCAAAATTACTGAAATTTTATTTTTGTAATTTACTCAACCAAAACAACTCGCAAAAGAATAAGCTCCTAGTTTTTTGTGAAAAGCTACTAATTTTTAGTGAAAAGCCACTAATTTTTGGTAATAAAAAAGCTACTAACTTTTAGTATAAAATTACTTGTTTTTTAAATAAATAATTATTAATTGAAAAAAATAGTCAAAAAAACAGTCAAAATCCGCATATTTCAATTAGTAATAAATGTGTCGCGCTTCAAAGAGAGGGAACTTAGGAGCAAACGATTTTAGGTTATGTTTTCTGATAGTTTTAACTTCATTAATGATTCTTTTTTAATTATATGCAAATAAAATAAGTTTTTTATTAATATTTCGTGTGTTGACTATCAAACAAACTGTTTTCGACTCCAAATAATTAAAAAAAAAGCTTTAATTAAGTTAAAACTATCATCAAACATAACCTACAATTTTATCCTTCTGAGGTCTCTTTGTTCAAAACGCGCCACAAATTGTCTAAATAAATCAGTAATCAGAGAAATTTTTTATTTGAATTAAATAGGTGATTCGCTCCTTAGAAAGGGACCTTAGAAGTAAACGATTATAGGTTATGTTTGATGATAGTTTTAACTTGATTAAAGCAACTTTTTGAATTATTTTCAGCGGAAAACAGTTTTTCTTGATAGTACATACACAAAATATTCATAAAAAACTCCTTTCAATTGCAAATAATAAATTAAAGAGGACGCTTTAATCAAGCTGAAACTATCATGTATCGTAAAACCTAAACTATAACTTTTTGCTTCTGAGGTCCCTTTCTTTGGATCTCGTCATATATATTTGCCTCAGGCCCTAATAACTTACTTATTTGTTGCAAGTAAATAGTTTATTTGTTGCAAATAAATAGTTTATTTGTTACAAGTAAATAGTTCATTTGTTGCAAGTTAATAGTTTATTTGTTGCAAGTAAATGGTTTATTTGTTGCAAGTAAATAGTTTATTTGTTACAAGTAAATAGTTTATTTGTTACAAGTAAATAGTTCATTTTTTGCAAATAAATAGTTTATTTGATACAAGTAAATAGTTCATTTTTTGCAAATAAATAGTTTATTTGCTACAAGCAAATAGTTCATTTTTTGCAAGTCAATAGTTTATTTGTTGCAAGTAAATAGTTTATTTGTTACAAGTAAATAATTCATTTTTTGCAAGTAAATAATTTATTTGTTGCAAATAAATAGTTCATTTGACGCAAATAACATTTTATTTGTCGTAACTAAACTTTTTTAACGCCACATAAAATTTGTATTTAGATAAAATAAAATTGATTAGAAACAAAATAAACTTTTTTAAAACCAAATAAATTTTTATTTAGACAAAATAAAATTTATTAGAAACAAAATAAACTTTTTTGGAAACAAATAAAAAGTTATTAGTGCCTGAGACAAATATACCTTTTCTCTCTCTCTAGAGCATCAACTAGTTTTTATAAAAATCCAATTCAACCTTGAAACTTGTTAATTGAAAAGCACAAGTTATTTATAATTCTCTATAATTTCGAGCTGAAATTCGTAGTTTGTGAGGTGCAAGTTAACATTATTTTTTTTTCTTTTTTTATCTAAAATTTAGCATTGAAACTTAGAGATTATATGAAGCAAAAGTTAAAGTTTACTTAGATTATCAAACTGATATGATTCCGAGAAGAATAATTTTGGATAAGAAGGTTTCACTTTGGAAATAAAAATGATGTATGGTTTTTTTAGATGAGCCAGTATGTCCGAGAGCGGCGTACAAGCAGCGTGCGAGGAGAACGAGAAGAAAGCGTCGCTGTACGTCTTTCCATGTTTACCACCTTCGCTTCCGGTACGACCAACTTCGGCGACTGCAACCCTCGGCGGAAGCACCACCCCCAACAAAGGGAAAAACGACGCCCTCGTGGACGAAGACGACCAAGATCTCAACAAGTGGAAAAGGAAACCTACACCACTCAGGACCCACACGAGATCTGCCAGTCACGGTGGAGTTCTAGCAACTACCCCTTCACCATGGCAACCAGCAGGTCCACCTTCAGGTAGACATTCACTTTTGTGTTAATTAAAAAAAAAAAATACATAAAGTGCTAATTCCCTTCATTTGAATGTTTGGCGTTTTTCATATCGAATTGTTATCTTAGGTGGTATTGAAATCAACGCAAAAGGCAAACCTTAGGTGCCTCTAAGGGCCTAAGGCAAATTTACTTAGGCTAAAGTTTTTTTTAGATTAAATATTTCCAATTTCGAGAAACCATATCTTTTAATAAAGATATTTGAAAGAGAAAAGTAAAATAATTTTTAAATTGTGTCGCGAAGAAAGGTACCTAATAAGCAAACGAATTTAGGTTATGGTTGGTGGTAGTTTTTACTGGATTATAGCTTCCATTTTAATTAACTGAAATCAAAAACAGTGTTTCTAGACAGTATACAAGAAAGCTATTCAAGAAAAACTGTTTTCGATTTCAGATAATTAAAAAGTAAGCTTTAATTAAGTTAAAATTACCACCAAACATAACCTAAATTTGTTTGCTTCTTTGGTACCTTTCTGCGCGACGCGTCACAATTTTACAATAATTATAAATAAAATATGTGTCGGGCTCTAAAGAAAGGGACTTTAGAAGGAAAAAGTTGTAGGTTATGTTTGATGATAATCTTAATTTTATTAAATCTTTTTTTTTAATTGTCTTGTATGAAAAACAGTAAAAGAAATTTTTTGTTTGTTTGATCATTGTTTCGGCATTTATTTAACAACTTCGTAAAGAAATAAAAAACAAAATATAATTTTTGAAAGTTGTAAATAAATATACTTATAAGAATTAAAAATAGAACAATTTTTATTCTTCATTTTTGATAACGAAAAAAATAAAACGTTCTAAACAGCGTCATTAAAAATTACAATAATAAATTAATATAAAATTTATTTATTATTGTAATTTATTTTTGTTATTATTATTGCAATTATTATTATTTTATTATTATTATTATTATTATTATTATTATTATTATTATTATTAATTTATTATCGTACATATGTTATCATTATATTATAATTATTATTTATGCCGAACAAAAATCTAGAACAAAAAATTAATCTTGAAAAGAAAAAAGAAAAATTTCGCTTGTCTCGTTGTTCAGAATTTGAAGTGCATCAAAACATCAAATATCCAGTTTTCAAGAGTTGCGGACATATCCATAATTAAAACGACTCTTTTCAATAAAAAAGACTTTCCATCAGGGCAAAAAACTTTCCATTGGACGTTTGATTGTTATTGTTCAACAAGTTTGAAAGAGCTTTAATTAAATTGAAAAAGTATTTGTAAAGCTGTAAATAAATTAAACAAACTTTTTTTATAGCACAAACGATGATACATTTTTTATAAAAGTATTCAAGCTATTTTGTGGACAACATTTTACAAATAAGATATTGGCGTATTGATTTCAGTTTTTAAGAAAACGTAAGAAATGAATAGTAATTTCCCGTTCAGTGTGACAAAAAGTTGAAGGTTTATTTCTTTCATAAAGTTTCTTTATTGAAAAGTCTTTTTGTTTCCTGACAATTTATTGAGCACATTTGTCTGGATTTTAAAATACTATTTTCTATTCTACCCTGCTTCGCAGAAAAAACGAGATTGCTTTTTATAGAAAAATAATTAACGCTCACGTAAACAGAATTTTTTTCTTTTCATTTGAACATTGTCATGTAAACTATTTTTACCGCCGAAGATAAATTATTGTTAACGTGAAATTAAAAAAAAAAGTTATCTATGAAAAATTGTCCAATTTTGTATAAAACGGGCTCAAAAAACAATAATAAGCAAATTATGTTGTTTCGGAAATTGTCCAACAATATTAATAATAATGTGAAAGACATTTTGAAACTCGTGCCTATGTTTTGCAATCCGTTTCAAAATCGTCTTTTCACACTTGTTATGAAATGTACTAAACATTATCATAAATTGGTTTGAAAGAGTATATTTGTAACATTTTTCTTCATTTTCATATGAATTAATGTTTTTAAATAGATTAGAATAAAAGGAAGTAAATAAAATAACAAATAATAATAATAATATTAATAATTATTCTTTGGTGGTTACAAAACAATCACCGAAGAATAATTGAATATAAAGGGTTAAAATAATTTAACAATGATTAATAATAATAATAATAATAATTTTTATATATTTAAACATTCTATTGCTCGCTAATTTTCAAACTCTATACATTAATAATAATTATTATTATAATAATATAGTGGCGGAAAAAAAATTAAAAATATTGAATTTAAAGCGGAATCAGCAAAATTAGCCAAATCAGATTTAAATGTCAAAAGTTGAGCTTACAATAAAAACATTGCAAGTTCTTAAAAAATGATCTCGCGACTATTTAAATTTTCAAGTACATGTACACAAAACTAATGTTCTTCACGTGGACATTTTCTCGCATCTTTAGAGAAATATTCAATTGACTCTAACTAATGTCCACCTGCTTACTGATGTGCTATGGAGTCGGTCCAAATATTAAATTAGAAATAAACTCGAAATAAATCAATACTATATATGTATATTTAGAGGTCAGAGATTTTAAAAATATGCCTCTTACTTGAGTTAGATAATAATCACCAGATTGACCTCAATTTAGGACGATAGCTACGAATGAAAATTTGAATATTGAGATTTCAAATCAAAATTTGAATGCTGAGATTTCAAATCAAAATTTGATTGCTGAGATTTCAAATTAAACTTTGAACACAAAAAGGAAAAAAAAAGTAAAGAACAAAAATTTACAATACTCGGCGTTTGAACTGAAATTCTGTACTTTTGAATTAAAATTTGCATGATATTTCGAACAAAACTATTTTATTGTTTCGTTATTGAAATTTGGAATGGAAATTTGGATGCTGAGGTATAAAAAAAAGACTTTAAGGAGTATCATTCATAAATTCAAAATTAATTTTGATAAAACATTGCTCTAAGAAAGAATATGGTATCATAAGGCTAAGGTGAAAGTTTTTTTTAGGGTTGACTACATAGTTTATGAAAGAAAAATTATTAAATTTAAAATTGTAATCTTATGGAAATATGTTGTAGACATTTTGAGAATGAAGATCAGGATGCTAAGATTTTGAAAGAAAATTTTGTACGGAAAAAACGTTGCAATTTTCAGCGTCGTATTTTGTACGAAGATTTGGATGTAGAGATTTGAAATTAAAACTTGAATCCTGAAATTTTAGAACTGGACATGTAGATACTAAAATTCTGTACAAAGATTTGGATGTAGAGATTTTGAATTAACATTTGAAACGTAAAATTTTATAACTGGACATGTAGATACTGAGATTTTGTACAAAAATTTGGATGTAAACGAAAAAAAGTTGATAACTTCAGCGTCATATTTTGTATGAAGATTTGGATGTAGGGATTTCGAATTAAAATTTGAATCCTGGGATTCTAGAATTGAACATTAAAAATTGAGATTTTGTACGAAGATTCGGATGTAGCGATTTCGAATTAAAATTTGAATCCTGAAATTTTAGAACTGGACATGTATATACTGAAATTGTGCAAGAAAATTTTGATATAGAGATATCTAATTTAAATTCTAATCCTGAAATTTGAAGCTGAAATTCCAAACTAAAATTTTAAACTGGAATTTCAAACCGAAATTTGAATGATGATCTTTCAAACAAAAATTTCCATACTGAGCTTCCAAACTAAAATTTGGATGTCGAAATGAAGAAAAAAGGGTCACCTGCAAACATTTTTGGCAAATGTGAACGAAGATTTGGATTCTGAGAATCAGAATGAGAATTTGAAGGTGAAAATTTGTGTTTTCAGGGTCAGCGTTCTCGACACCAGGAGGTGCGACGGGGACGTTATCGGGGAGACCCTCGGCGCTGAAGAAGCCAGGTCATCAGCGAGCTTTCAGTCAAGGTCAAGTAGTCAATGTCCAGGGCCAACCGGTTATGGCCCACAATCGAGTTGGGTCAAAAACCGACTTCATCTTGCCACCTGGTCACCGAGAAGATCCTCGACCTCCAAGCAGCGGGAAGGTCCCATCTTTTCGAGGTCACTCGCGACAAGCCTCCAGGTATTTAATTCCAAGTTTCCTTTTTCTTACCTTGTAGCTCAGACTTTTTTTTATACCACAAATATTACGCTATCATTCCTAAATGTAGGACACTTTGGTAACCAGGTTATGCCATTCTCTTCTCTATCTCAGTTATGCTATTTATTACACACGTTAACAAGTTTCATCAGATTTCTCATTACCAATGGGACTCAAGTTTCTGGCTGAGGCAAAAAATTACTTGAATTTTTAGGATTTATGTTTTGGGAACAGAATTCGATTTAATGTAATTTTGATAATTTTTGAAATTGTACATAATTTTGATTTATTTTTGTTGTAATTTATCGAAATTTTTAGCGTAAATTTTATTTGTTTTCATTGTTTTTAGGACAACTGTGATTTAGCATAATTTTTAATTATTCTAACTTCTGATGATTCTGTTTTTGAATTATTCGTAATTTGAACGATTTTGTCTACGAAATTTTGAATTATTCTACCTTTGAATGATTCCATCTTGGAATTATTTTAATTTTGGGTTATTCTATCCTAGAAATATTCAAACTTCGAATTATTTTATCCGATTATTATTAATTCCGATAATTATTCTTTGATTGGTCGAAACCTCATTTTACTTAATTCAAATCTAATCAGACTGTCGATTTATTTTAATTTCAAGTTGAAAAAAAGCAGATATGTTTCATTCACGTAAAGCAGATTTTGCAGTTTTCCTGTTGTTTATCGAAAGTTTATTAAGATCTGTTAGATCACTTTTCTGTCAGATATATTATTAGATGTGGAATTTATTTTCTGAAAGTACATAATCTTTCTGCATTGGACACTTTGAATGACGTCCTGTGATATGTCTATAGGATTCGAAGAATTTTTCGATTAGGCAATAGCATCAAGCCTGAAAGTTATATAATTATGTTTATGGCGAAATGAGCCTTTTTATAATGAAAAGTCTGAATTAGAGTCCAAACTCTCAAATAAAAATTATTTTGAATCAAACATTGTCGTGACTTTTTCGAACTATAAAAGAAATGAAAGTCTTTGAATGCTATTCTCTAAAATCGAAAATTTGATTTAAATATAGAATTTTTCAGTGATAGGGTTTTTTAAGGACAGAATTTTACAGTGAGAAAATTTTTTAAAGAACAAAAATCGTTTAAACAATGGGATTCTTCAAAAACAGAATTCGTTTAAACGACAGGATTCTTCAAAAACAAAATTGATGTAAATGACAAGACTTTATAAAAAAAAAACAGAATTTTTTGAGTGCAGCATTTTTCTGAGGATAAAACATTCTCGAGGAATGGATTAAGGATTGAAAATTAATCCTGAAGGCTTAGGTTAATAAAAGGAAGTTTTATTAAATGTTATGTAAAGGCCTGCAATATCTCAAGTTTCTGAAGAGATGGATCAAGGTCAGCTTTGGACGGGCAGATTTAGAATTCAGGTCGACGGTTTCTTATTAAATTTCCGGTGCAGTATAGACGTCTCTAGGCTATTTTACACGCTAAATAAAAAAACAGTAGTTACCACACCTATAAAATATTGATTTCACTGACTTTTGCAGTCTTTTTTACGATCTACTGGAAATTTTATGCCATTTTATTTTTGCTTTTTTTTCTTCAAAATATTCTTTTGTTTTTCTAGGTCGGAATCAATATACACAATTCGACGTAGTGAAGCGCCTCCTTGGTGGAGAAGACTCTGGGTAAGATGTTTCGGTTCTCCTCCAGAGGAACCTAGACTTAGGACCATTGTTCCAAATCATTTAGTTTCACCGAAAACTCCGCCAAGTCGACATCCTAACGGCGCTAACATAGATAACAGGTAAATTGAAATTTGCCTTCGATAAAATTCACAAGTTTGGAAATTGTATTTGAATAAACTGATGTTTTATAATTCGAGAAGTGAACTGACTTTGAGCTCGAAAACTTTTATTTTTCTAATGAATTCAAAATTTTCTTTTTTTAATATTTTTTTTCTAAATTTTAATTATTGTAATCTAATAATTGCAATAATGATCTGATTATTGTAATAATAATCTGATAATTCCAATAATCTAATAATTGCAATATTAATATAATAATTACAATAATCAAATAATTGCAATGATTTAATAATTCTAATAATGTACATTTTTCTCGCTTCAAATTTCAAATTGTCCATTTTGGATGTTGATTAATTTAGTATTTAATCATTTTTCGGTTTTTATTGCAGTTAACTATTTTAACTAAATTTCAGTAATTTTTACAACTTCTGCAGATATTATTAATTGCAAGTTTTAAGTACCCTTTTCATTGTAGATACAACTAACGTCCTCTTATTAATAATTTTGTAGAGTAAACCTTCAGCAAGTTAATTACTATTTATTGCTAAAATTCGTTTCTTAATCAAATTAGTTATTTTATCTCGAATTTATTGTACAAAATTTGTTTAAACTCTTTTTGTGGAATGCGAAAAAATATGTCAAAATTCTGTTAGATTAAAGGAAAAAGAAGTTCATGGTTAAAATTTCTTTTATAAAAAATACTCCTGTTGTATTAAAGTTGAAATAAAAAGTAAAAATGAAAAATTATGTTTTAGTTTTTAATTCACTATTTTAATTATGTTTTTTATTATTTTCTTAATGTTTTTAAAGTTTGGAACATTCCTTTGAACGTTCGGAACTTTATTTACATTTTTTTTTATTATACAGTCGACTCTATGAATAGTTTCAACTCTACGAATAGTGCCGCTTTTCTTTTGTTCTCACTTTGTTTCTTTTGTGCA
>WNHD01002228.1:0-21384 GCA_011057455.1 Ganaspis sp. Gsp50
TGTCGAGGCACGAAAATGAAGCAAATTAACCTATAATAAGTGATATTTACAGGTAAATTCTATGAAATATTTGAATTGGCCATCTCTCCCACATGGCCATCTCCCCCTGTTTTACCCTATATATTCAATAAATAATTTTTTATATGTAACAATTTTTCATATTTTATAAGAACTATACTTCTTAAAATACGTATTATTTATAGTCTCTTTTTATAATAAAATACAAATACATATCTTATTTTTTATATCAACAAAAACTGCTCTCATAGCTCTCACAGTTTTAAATAAATTTTCACCGATGTTTCTGAAATTTAATACTTTAAAAAAGGCAATAATGTAAAAATTCTATTTCAATTCATTATCAATAAATTTTATAACGTATTCTTGCAAATAATTTTTCTCGTAGACACATTTTTGTAATTATTGCTTGAATATTGAAAAATTCGTTATGTGAAACAATGTTTTAAAACAAATTGTAATTGAGAAAATAAAACATATAAACGCTCAGAACTTTAATTTCCTTAAATTATTAATGTAAGAAATATTTTATTAATTTTTTCATCAACTAAAGAATTTTCTGTCCGTTAATATATAAACGAATAAATAAAAATAATTGTTTAAATAGGTAAATTAATAAGAATCACGATTTTCTTTTGTTATTTTCGGTTTCATAAATAATGCATGTCATTATTTATTAATCGAAAACAGTCTTTTTGAATGAGTACTCGGAAACATAAATAAACATGACTTATATCAACAGCATGATTGTTTAGAAACATTGTGAAGGAAAATTCGACAAACGTATTGCGCTACTTGGAAAAGTATTTTTGTAAAATTAAAAAACGGAGAAAAGAAAAAAATAAAAATGAAAAGAACAAAATAAAAATGAAAAGAACAAAAATGGAAAAAGTGAAAAGGAAAGAGTAAAAAAGTAAAAAGTAAATGTAAAAGTAAAAAGAAAAAATTTAAAAAAAAGTCAAGTCTAAATGTGATTGCAGTTTGAATTAAAAAATAAAATCCCTTTTTTCGGTTTGAAAATAGAATAAGTTACTTTTTTTTGTCTTAAAATCAAATTGTCAAGGAAGTAGAAATCATTTAAAGTACCTACATACTTTTTTTTTAACTTTTCAAAGATTAGCGAAACAAGGACAAAAATGGCTTATTGTAACATGACACTGGACATGTTAATATGCGAAAAGGAGTGCATCTGAGACCAGGAAACGACTTTCCACGAAACGATTAACGACTTCCGCTGTTTTGAAATAAGTGTCCCTGAGTTAAGGATCTTTATTCTTATAAGACTGCAATTCTGTATTATTACCGTAATGACACGCATGAAACGAGGGAAAAAACTATAAAATACCAAATTCACACTTCAACTACACGCAAAATACAACCAAACAATAATTACGAAAGCCATCTTCTAGAATTCAGAAAAACAAATTTAAAAAACCTTGCAAAAACAAAAGCAGAAAATTGAAAAATATATTAAACATAATGTAGAGTATAAAAAGATAATTTTGCAGCAGGTGAAAACCATAAAAAACTATAACAAGCTAGTCTAAAGTTATAAAGACCCGAGAATCGAAATAATATCCAAGCTTCAGTATAATAAAAATTTTATATCCTCTTTAAGAAAATGGATAATATCTTTTCCCGAAATCAGTCATGTTCGATTCTCGTTATTCCGCACTGTTGTCTGAATTGTTGCTATAGAATTAAAAAACAAAAGCAGCAACATTCGCGGATCGGTAATTTCAGTTGCATTCACAATACACCGGCGAATGTACCCCTCAGTTCTTGGAAATTTCACGGCACAAGTCGCGTAATGCGGTGGAAGGAAGTGAAAAAAATTTGAATTCATTTTAGCAACCGGTATGAGTATGATGCATGTTAACAAAATGCGGATGCACACAAACGTTTCGCAATGTGAATTACATATTACGTATCTCACTTAGTGTCAGTCAGAAAAAAACTAGTCAATTGCTTAACTATGAGGTGTACTATTAAATTAGAAATTTATAATGAACCAACTATCATAAAAATTTCTGCAAAACTGAAGGAAAAGAATGCTCAATTACACAAGTCAAAATCTTTTATTTATAATGAAAAACTATATCAGCTCGGCTTCAAAGACAGAATCAAATCCTTTTTGTAAAAGTAGTAAATAAACTATTACTTAAATTATTCAAGAAAAGATTCGATGCATATTTGTGAAAATAATATTTTTCACAAACTATATGGTTCTCGATATGGTTTTACTAACTGGAAAAATTGTAAGGAGTGAATGAAAATTCCAAGAATTTCATGGCTTTCAGGTACAAGGACTCTCTTAAAGTTTCTTTTCTTAAGAGATTTCCAGCAGATTTTAAATGTGTAGGAAAAAATTCAGCAAGGAGAGAGAGAAGAAGCTGAGTCTCACGATTGTCTGAAATTGAAAGTGTGTTTCCAAAATATCGACGAAAAATATTTCTAATCTTGATAAATATTTGTGAATAATTGTTTGTTTACAGAGAAAATTATTCATGCCAATTTGCAACCAAGTACGAGCATACAAATAACAAATTTAAACAAATATAAATAAAAGAAGAAAAATTACAAAAAAAAGAAAACATACGTTAAAAAATTAAAACAAATATAAATAAAAGAAGAAAAATTACAAAAAAAGAAAACATACATTAAAAAAGAAAAATTACAAAAAAAGAAAACATACATTAGAAAAGAAAAATTACAAAAAAAGAAAAAATACATTAAAAGAAGAAAAATTCCAAAAAAGCAAAAGTACATTAAAAGAAGAAAAAATGCATTAAAATAGAAAAAAATGCATAAAAATTAAAAATAAAATTATAATCACTCATTTTACTAATCATTGAAGTATGTGACGCTTTTTTGGTTTACAAAAAACTAAATCAGCAAATTTTCGTTTACCTAATCATTGACACAATATTTATTTACCAACTTAGTATAAAGATAATGCAGAATAGAATCATCGATTGTCTAAAAATATTAAAAAAATTTACAAATAGCAAAAAAATGTTTTTCTATTTTTTAGTAAACTAAAAAAAAGTTTCAAAGTTTAGTATCTTGTAAGTCGTGATTTGTAAATCGACGAATTTGTAAATAATAAATCGAATTTGTAAATTGCAAATCGTAAATTGTAATTGTTTTTTAAATCGTAATTTGTAAATCGAATTTGTAAATCGTAAATTGCAAATCGTCAATTGTAAATCTTAATTTGTAAATCGCAATTTGTAAATCGAAATTGTAAATCGTAAATTGCAAATCGTCAATTGTAAATCTTAATTTGTAAATCGCAATTTGTAAATCGAAATTGTAAATCGTCAATTGTAAATCTTAATTTGTAAATCGTAATTTGTAAATCGAAATTGTAAATCGTAAATTGTAAATCTTAATTTGTAAATCGAATTTGTAAATCGTAAATTGCAAATCCTAAATTGCAAACCATGAATTCTATTCTACAAATTACAAAAAAAAAAAAAAACTATTAAAAAAGAAGAAAATCAATCATGATTTGTTTCTGAAAATAAAATTGATAAAGAACGAGACGTTTTCATTGTTGATATTAAAGTTAAGAGTATCTAGTAATTTTTAAAAGCAAATGTAACAGGTGAAACGAAAAGGCAAACACATTTAAATGGCTAACTTGTGGACTTTGGAGGGCTGTCGAATCGGCGCGTGAATAGAAATGGAGGGTAGCATGCCACTTATACCGTTTGACACCTGGAAACCTCTTCGAACAATAGACTCGTAAGACTCCACTTGTTAGAAGGATAATAGAGACCCTTGCCTAAAATAGCGCGAGGATCAACTAAAATATAATTCCGAGAGTCCTTTTCGATTTCGGGAAAGTATTCTAGCTTTTGTAGACTTGTACGACCATTCTAAAAATTCCAAAAAGGAACAAAAAATCCTCTTAGTAACGCCGCTGAGACTTTGTGAATCAGATTGATTTATAACACAATCGAAACAAACATTTCTACGCCCAAATGTTCCCACATAATGGAAAAGTGTTGCATACTACATATTCAAATGACCTTTCGCCAAAAATTTATTGCACAAAAATCAAAAATATCAAAACAAAGTTTTCAATATTCGTGGCACGTGGTCGAATTTCTTTTTTTTAAAAAAGATTTATCAATAATGAAAAAACATTTTATGTAACTTTTGTTACATAAAAATTTGAATAACTTTTGTTACATAAAAATTTGAATAACTTTTGTTACAAAATTTTCTCTTTGTATAATAAATGTAACATTCATACTATTTATATTCAATAAATATTTTTAAACAAAAAATGTAAAATAAAATTTCGATGAGCTTGAAAAAAAATTTTTCTTCAAAAAATGAATTAAAAATGAAAATTTCAGAACTTTCTGGTGAAAAGGCAAAAAGCGGTATTGTATTTTGTTTTATCAACATAAAATATCATTAATGCATAAATTAACAATAAGAACCAGTTTACACGAATTCTTTTGTTAATTTCTTTGTTTTTGTAACCGTTGCGTATAAAAAATTGTTAAATTTGTTTATTAAAAAACATTAACAAAGAAACGTGATAAAAAAGTTAAATTTCTTGTAATTCTATTTTTCGAAGAAATTAACCTGATTATTTTTCGATTATTCATTTGCAAATGATGCTACATTTAACATTAATTCAAGAATGTAAAAATGCGCGTTTGAATTATATACGAGATTATATATATTTCATGAAATCGGAATCAGAACGTTTTAAATAATTAATTCAATGAAAATTAATACTTTAATCAAAATATTTGCATAAAGCATTTTACCAGCAGAAAACACGGTAAATTTAATTTTAACAATGATTATTATATTCTGCATATTTCTAAATTAAAACAAAGTTATTGCTACCTCGGAGAGGAAGTTTCGTCTCCATTTTTAACTTGATTTTTAACTTCCTTTAAATTCGTAATAATATAGTTACAATTGTGAAATAACTGTTAAAATAAAAATGTTATGAAACATTTCACAGTAAAGAGCATTGAGCAAATTGAACAAAGAACAATTTACAGATAATTATTAACATTCCACGAACTATTTATAAATAATTATTTAAAAAAGGTATAGCCTTATCAGGTACCTTGGGATTAGTGACACACCACTGATTATTATTTACGAAGAATTTTTAAATGTAACACCCAAGTCGTAAATTACATCACAAATAGAAAACTTTTTCAAGAAAAATAATATCAGGGTTTCTGCAATATGCGCACTCTGTTAATTATGAGGACCAGTTTCCATTTTTCCTTCCCGACTTTCCTTGTTGGTAACTATGTTTCTCAAGATTCTTATTAAATTATCAAAGTGTGAGTCAGACATTACGAATAAATAAATTGAAAATCGAGATTTCTCAAAGTTCTCAAGGTCTCGGGATAATCAAAACGCCCAATGGTTTCATTTTCATATTAAAGAAAAAATAAATAAAATACGACATGATGACGATTATCATGAAGGACAGTCGATTTGAAATACAAAACGATTTTAAATTCAGAGGACGCAATTTTCATTGCGAAAACAAGGAAAGAGTATTTCTATTACAGGACAGTATTTTCTAGAAATGAAACAACAACGAGAAAATAATACTTGAGAGTGCAATATATTATTGAGAGGAATGATTGCCTACGATTTAAGAATATTTTCTTCTTGATTAATGACTCTAATGACACCAGGGCAGAAAAATTTGTTTTCGACTTTAAATTATTTTATTCTTGATTGAAAAATGATGCAAATAAAGTACCGAACGTTCAAATGAACGAATTTTTTTTCTTCTATTTTTAAAAATTCAGATTTGTTCTAAAATATCATTTTACGTAACAATTATACGAAAAGAAAATAGTCCGTTTAAATGAACGTCCAGAACTTTAGAAACATGAAAAATGTGTGAATAAAACATTATTATTCTAAATAAAAAGTAATTAAGAATTTATTAATTAATCATAATAAATTAGTTTAAAACCTAATGCAATAAAAATGTGTAAAAATCCTAATGTAACTAATATTTCAAATAAAAAATAATTAAGAATTTATTAATTAATCATATAATAAATTAGTTTGGAATGAAATAAAAATGTGTAAAAAACCTAATGTAACTAATATTTCAAGTTAAACTTAATAAAAATAGCAATTCTTGTTCATTCGAAAATCCAGTTTTACTAAAAAAAGCAATTGCATGTGCATAATTTTTGCAGAAAGTTGAAGCACTATTTGCAAAATAGTCTTTTTATTGCATCAGGCGTGAAAACTCGTATATATTGGACTCAACATTGTCGTGAGTCATCAGATAATAGAGAGCGAGAATCCCGTAAGGTCCGTTTAGTTAAAGCATTAGAACTCAAGGGATTACGCATGGATTATACGTAGACATGTGGCTCGTGCCATTTGAACACTGAAAAGCTTGTTTACTACTACTTTAGCAACACTGTTTGAATGGAAATGATGCAAAACGACCCCAGCGTGCATCCAACAAAATTGCAAATCTGCGAAATGATCCGTATCATTGGAACTAAACATTTATTACCTTACGAATAAAATTATCCTTCCTACGTTAAATTAATTATGCGAAAGCCATCATCTTAAAGTAGCGGAAAATAACCTCTCAAGCTCCTGATTTTTTGAACGCGAAAAACCATCTCTTTATATAAACAGCAAAAATTTTACCCTCAAATAAATAAAAGTACCCTTTATTTATTTTTGTAGTTTCACCCTTTTTGTAATATCTTTTATCACTCGTTTTATCACTTTCAAGTAATTCTTCAATTAATGACATTAAATGCTAGATTAAATAATTGTATAATGAAGTATTAATTATTCAACAATGTATTTAACTAAAATAACCGATCTATAATTATCCAATAAGTTTTTTTTACTTAATCCGAATAACTATTAATCTGAATAACTATTAATCCGAATAACTATTACAATTAAGTAAAAATTCCTTAAATTGAAATTAAAAGAAAACTTTGTAAACGATAATTATTTAACATATCAATGAATAAATTGACCAATCATTCCGAATCAATAACAAAAAATAAATAATAAAATAAAATAATAAAGTAATTATTTAACCAGTAATTATTTTGATACCAAAAAATATTTAAGGAAAAAACTATTTTTTATTACATATTTTTTGGTATTTGGACCAAATGCATTTTTCGTGTAAATAATGACAAAGTTGTAATAAATAATCATTTTAATTACAATTAACCAGAAAATAATTTTCGATAATACTTGATTTCATATTTACCTATACTTCTTGTCCATATTGTCATTTCTTCTTGAAAATATTACTGTACGAAAATATATAAATATCAAACAAAGTTGCAACTCAATGAATTAATTTAATATTTTTAATTAATTGAATTGCGTATTGTAATATTTTTAATTAATTGAATTACGTATTTTAATATTTTAAATCAATTGAATTACCTATTTTAATATTTTTAATTAATTGAATTACGTATTTTAATATTTTTAATCAATTGAATTACGTATTGTAATATTTTTAATTAATTGAATTACGTATTGTAATATTTTTAATTAATTGAATTACGTATTTTAATATTTTTAATCAATTGAATTACATATTTTAATATTTTTAATTAATTGAATTACGTATTTTAATATTTTTCGTTTATCGAATCATTTGGTTCTTATAGAAGGTTCAAAATTCAATTCTGAAATTCTAACGAGTTTCATTATAAACAGATAAATAATTAAATAAGAACAATTATATTCTTATATGATTATACATTATTTATTAACGATAAAAGAAAACCTTATTACTTTCCACTGAATAATTTAGATGAAAATACGTACCTGCTAATATCGATTTACTGAATTAGTCATTTTTTACTTTTGAAGTAGACAAACATTATAATTTAATTCTTCTTATAAAAGGAAGATGATGAGATTCTAAGAACTTCCTAAGAGCGAATTCTCCGGAGAATAACATACCTTCCTTTCAAGAAGTTATTTTGGGATAAATTCAAAATTTTTTGAAAGATTTCTCTAAATATATTTTCTTTGTATGCAAGTCACGTTCGACTGTGTATAACAATGTCAAGCATTGATCAGCGTTATTAAAAAAATATTTCGCTCATGACTTGATGACTTCCAGGAAGAAAATAAACAACATTAATTTCACTCCATAACTTGAGTTCCAATTTGTCGAGAATAATGTGACAATTAAACGAACAATACAAATTATTAATTTAGCTTCTTTGTAATTAAGTTTACGAAATAAAATACAAAATTGAAGCAACCTCGTGTCGAGTCAGGAAATTACTCACAACAAGAGATGACAGCTTATAATTATTATTTCTTGAAAACTGATCCTTTTTCATTCTTTCTTTTTTAGTCCTAAACCTGCCGAGACTTGTTCTAACCCGCATAGATCAAACTATAAAGGACCCTTAATCCTTGAACTTCGTCTTTAAAAATTCTTTACCACCTGTACGCGAATAGTTATATTAATCTTTTTCATAGTTGTCACTAAAAACAACATTTTGTTGTGAAAACATTTCACTTTTTTCGAAAAAATTTTAATTTTTACATTCTCATCAATGAGAGTGTAATAATGAAAGCTATCGTTCTTTTTGCTAATATTATTGAATACTCAGACGTTAAGTTATTGAATAGATATAGGAATGTAAAAAAGAATGCAAAACTCACCATTCTATGCTCCTGTATCCTCGAAGACAACAATGAATAGCTTTGAAGGATCCAACAGTTGCAAACTCCGTGGTAACAACTTCCTTGGTAAATCTAAGACCTCCTGGAAGATTTTCAAACCTATGCATGTTGCAGTAGTCTTTTATATCATTGCACAAACACTCACTAAATATTGTTAATAAAACAATCGCGTGAAGGATAAATAACCCCGCCATTCTACTAGAATCGATGTCAATTTTCATGATGCAAATAAATTAAAAAAAACCAGACTATTGTTGTGTTGTAAAGAAAAACCGAACAAGTGTGACCAAAACAAGACAAACCACTGAGTTTTCACATTTTCTTGGATTAGAAGGTACAAAACTCCTGACCACTAATCGCTTGGCCGATCGACAAGATAGTAATCTCTACCCTTCCCACGCTCAAGAACCGAGAAATTGAAGAAAAAGATTCACGAACCAGAGGATGAACCCGCAAAGCAAACCGGTCTGCTATGTACGTGGACGTTTGTT
Source organism: Ganaspis sp. Gsp50 (assembly GCA_011057455.1). Classification (NCBI taxonomy): domain Eukaryota; kingdom Metazoa; phylum Arthropoda; class Insecta; order Hymenoptera; family Figitidae; genus Ganaspis; species Ganaspis sp. Gsp50. The sequence continues at coordinate 9,225 of WNHD01002228.1, forward strand.
CTTACTATTTGATATTTGTCATCAAATACAATTCTTTCGAGACAGGAGTATTTGCTCCGAAAGTTTAAACAGTATTCATCACCCCGGCTTCTTCCGACGGTAAACTTTGCTTTAGTTCCGTTTTAATATACCATTCGGCAGGTGACATACGTGATAAACTTGAGAAAACACTTTGAAATTGTTGAGAGTAGCTCTATAAACACATGACAATCAACGATCACTTGCTGCTAAAGCGATAAACTCTTTCCGACAATGGGCTAACCTCAAATTTGACAGGTGTGCGCGCCAAACTTGATTGTTGCAGTCAATAAATAATTTACACTCATTAGCACTCAAGTACACAGCACACACAAAGGAAACTTTGATTTTATTCGATGATAGAAATTAAACTTCATTTGTAAATAATAGATTAACATTAACATACAATCCTCGTCAAACAAAATCTACTAAACATACAACTGACGATACATACACTTCGAGCGCAGAACGCTTACTGTTGTTCCCGCCGAGATTCGGTTTGAAACTGCCTGTTGCCTTCGGGCTTCTTCGAGAGTTTCCGGTAATTCAAATTTTAAACTTCATTACAGCCATGATTACAGCATTAAATAATCATCAAAATTAATTATTCAATACTTTAGACAATGGATTCAGTAATTTAAATTTGATTTCTTGTATTTAAACAAGTATTTGAAATCAGGAAGACAGAATTTGAAGCATTTTAATTGTTTTTAAAAAAAACTAATCTTAACCTCAAACATTTGTTAAAAACAAAACTAATTTTAACGAATTTTAGAAAGTGTAGTTAAATTAAAAGTTGATATAGTTAACTTAGATAAATTGCAATAACTAAAATTAATTCTGTTTCCAAATTGCAGTAAAATTTATTATTTCATTTCGTGTTTAGATTAATAAGTAAATAAATAATAAAATAGTAAAAACTGCGACAGAAAAAATGAATTTTCTGTTTCTAAATGTATTTTAATAGTAGAAATTATGTCATTAAAGAAACAAATTTTTGTAAGAAAGAAAACTTGTTCCTTTATTGTCAATAACATAATAGATTTTTTTTACAACAATTCTGTACAAATATACATTATATATAAGGGATCGTTCAATTGCTGCATAAACTTATTTTAAATATTTTTCGATTTTATCACACTATTTGTAAACATTAGTTTACAAAAAATTTTGTTAATTAGATTTTTTATAAACTTTACTAATGTAATGTTTATAAAAAATCCAATTTACAAAATTTTTTGTTGTTTACGTAATAATCGAACGGGACCAAACTTTACGTTTCAAAATATATTTTATACAGTTATGTACATTTTCACAAAAATTAAGTTACAATTTACAAGTTTTCTAAAGCAGACCTCACATTCTTGTCCAGAGGTTTATTGTCATAAAAGAGTATTTTCGTAATTAAAACGAGTATTTAAAAAAATAGAATACGTTTAGGTAATAATGGAATTAGTTTTTAATTAGCAAAATATCAACTCTCTTGGCTTTTAAAATTGTTATAAAATTTTTTACAATATCGTGAGTATAAAGCTTTAAAAATTTTTCTGGTGAGAATTGCACCTTAAATTCTACATTATCGACAAACTAACGTAGTTGTCTCTGTGTCAATAATGTTTTATCCTACATCGGTAAAGTCGTCGAAGGAAATTTTTGTTAATATTAATATTTTGTTAAAAATATTACTTTTTATTATCCTTAGATTTCCATAAATTACTAACGACTGATTTCAATGATTTCTTTTTCTTATTTTGAGTTGAAGTCGGTGTGGGTAATTCTATAGAGCTTGATGGAGGTGAAGGTAAATTTAGAGTAGAATTATTTTCGCCTTCATTTAATTCTTCTTGATTTTCGTTACCTTCAGCAGCATTTTCATTATTTTCTACACAATTTGATGGACCTGCTTCGTCCTTAGCGTGGTCAGAATTCTTGTTCAAGTTTTCTCGACTTTCTGAAGAATTTAGTTCTTTCTTTCCAAATTCTACCCGAGCATTAGATTTTGTATAAATTCTTACACAATTTGATGAAACGGTTTCACTTTCGACAAGATTAGAATTCTCACTATTTCTGTTATCAAGATTTTCATTATTACTGTTATCAAGATTTTCACTTTGTCTGTTATTATCGAGGTTTTCACTGTTTAGGCTACTATTAAGATTTACGCTCCGCAAACTATTATCCAAGTTTTCGCTATTTCTGCTGCTATTAATTTCTTCACTACCTCTGCTACTGATATTTACACTGCTTCTGCTACTATCGATATTTTCACTACTTCTGCTACTATCAAGATTTTCTCTTGACTCTTCTGTACCTTCTTCATTGTTTCCCTGCTTCGGTTGTTTCTTCTTCTTTCTTAATAATTCAAAAATTGTAGATTTCGATTTTCTTGATGGACCTGCCTCTGCGCGATCCTCTTCTCCACTTTCAGCAGCACTTCCCTGCTTTAATTTTTTCTTTTGTTTGCCTAATCTTCCCAGAATCCTAGATCTTGATGAAATTGTTACACCTACAACTAGAACAAGATTTTAATTATTTTTGACAATTATTTACTACTATTTTATGTTTGTTTAAATTTATAAATTTCAATTTTCAGTACCTTCAGTAACACTAGTTTCGTTATTTTCAACGTCCTCTCTTTCACGTGTAATATTTTCGCTACGTTCTCTTTCAAGGGCGGTATTTGCTTCCTCCTCAAGATATGTATGAATTGGCCTATAAAACACAAGATCTTTGTAAAAATTATTTAAGATTTTGAAATATTAATCAAAACAGATCAATTTCGGTAAAATAATTTATCTGTGTGAAAGCATTATTACCTATTTGGTAAAGGTGATGGATTAATTTGTATAGATCGAGAGAGTCGTCCCCAAAAATCGTGGTAAGGTTTTGTACTATAATATAAATTGGTTTTGAAAGATAGATAATATGGAAGTGTACATGGTTTGTAAATGCAAGCAATCAACTTCCTCTGTTGTCTATCTGAAATTAAAAGAGAATCGTGTTTATAAAATTTACTTAAATATTAAAATAAATATTTAAATACTCAAGAAGTAAAATAATTATCTACCTATTCCTACGGCCTCTCCATAAGCCAAAAAGAAATTATTGGCAGTACTTTTTAAAAAATCTTCTGAAATTACCACAAGCAGCCTATGACAACGTTCTGCAATCAGTTCCATAATTGTTTCATGTTGAAATGATGCGCCAGCTAAAAGATTGTTCTTTGTGCAAATCTAAAAAAAATCACAAATTTAAGCTAACGACTAAAATTGTGCAATTTTAAAAAATAACATTGTAAATTGATCTATAAATCAGAACGAAACTATTAAATTAATTGAATTACACTATGGGATTATAAAATTAAAACTATTATTCTTCTGTTCTTCTATTGTTTTATAAAATACAAAAAAATGTATTTAACTGTCCAAACATTTACTTTAGAAGTGATTTTTAATCACGATTTATTTTATAAACGATACCTTTAAGTTTTTAGCTTCAAGCCTCGATATCATTTCGTTAGCAAACTCTGAATCTTCATCTGCGTATAAAAGAAAAGCGTGGTAGTTTTGCTTTTGTAAACCCGCTCTAACTCTGTACTCGTCATCTAAAATTACGGAAAATAGTTCTCTATATTAGGTGGAATCTGTGTTAATGTTACTCAACATTATTTATGTATTATTAATTTCATACCAACGGTAAGCAATTGTAAATCCACATTTCTTTGCATATCTTCTGCGGATCCTTCGATTCTTGAAAAGTAATTTTGGGCATCTTTTTCTAAAATTTGAGCAATTTGAAATAGAATTTGAATGGAAAATCAAATTAGAATATTATTCTTATTAATGAATTATTATTCTTAATTATTCTTTATTAATAATTAGATTAGAATTCTTTTTATTAAAGCAATAAAAAAACATTTGACGGGAATAATAGAATTGTAAATAAATACACATGCAATTTCAAATCAAGTCTACTGTAAACTTATTGATTTGTACCAAAAGAATTCCCAATGTCGTTAATCACATCCCATCTCTCAATTGTTTCCAAAGCCACAGTAAGATCATGAAATGTAAATGTTTTTGAGCCGGCTTCTAAAATGAGACTTAATGGGTCCGTGTGAGACGATAATCGAGGTACTGACTCTCCTGGAATATTAAATAGATGAGCCAATCCTCGCCAATCTCTGCAAAATATTTTTTAAATAATTACTTGGTTTTATCATTCTGTAGTATTTTATATAAAAGAATGAAAGTACATTTTTATTTAAAACAACATTATAATTATATTTTATTTCTCAATTTTTATATTATCTTTATTTTAAATTAGAATATTTTTTGTGAAAATTCATTTGAAAAGAATAAAGCAAGCTGGAAAAACAAAACAAACTACATATTTTATTTTTTAAAATCTATTTTATTGTTGAGAATCTAGTATTTTTTTATTGTAAATCTTGTATTTTTTTATTGTATATCTTGTATATTTTTATTGTAAATCTTGTATTTTTTTATTGTATATCTTGTATATTTTTATTGAAAGTCTAATCTTTTTAATGGAAAATCTAGTATTTTATTATTGAGAAATAATTGAATGCTTTATTGTGTTAGATTTTTTTCTAATCAAATGTATGCTTTTGTCTTAGGGCATTGGTTCCTTATCAAAATAAATAATAATTGAGCTTATTTTCCATTGTCATCGCTATGCAAACTGCCTAGAATAATAAACAATACATGCGTCTTAAAAGTATAATATTCAATACAAGGAAGATACAATAATACATAGATAAATATCCAAAGAAGTTTTGTCTAATATAAAACGGTATTTATTTGTACAATGTTAATCACTTATGATGTAAATATTAAATTACAATTTATACATATTACAGTGATGAGCATGTGACATTACACAATTTTGTACACATAATGTAATTTTAAAATAGTAATAACAAGTACTATATTAAACAGAGCTCTCTTTTAAATATTGAACATAAAGTGATAATATTACTTCGTGATATTCAAACAATAAAGAACTTAATCATGTATAATGAGATGCATTTATAAAATGTCAAAAAGTAAATGAATTATTAATTTTACCTGGGAAGTCCATTTTCGGTAGGTAATACTTTAGGTGGATTCAATAGCGTTGAAATAATTTGTTTTGTTTCATTAGATAAAGCAATAAGTGGCACTTTTGTAAAATCCATGATTCAAATTTAACCTTAAAATTCATTCAATTTAAACTGCAACTACTTTGAAGAACAAACACAACATTTATCTTTCCAACTTAGTAGATCCTGTAATTGCAATATTCATTAAATATATTAATAATTAACACTTTTAAACATTTCTCTAAACAATTATTGAAATATTTTCACCGTCAAGTTTGTTAGAGGAAACGGTTGTTCCTAAATTTCAGGTATTTAATATTCTAGAAAGCCGGACTTTTGTTAATAATAACAAATATTCACTGCTAAACAAATTACTTAATAACAAAAATGTCTACTTGTCAGAAAAATGCAACAAAAACAAAAAAAACATAAAAATACTTAACCTAAACGATTATCTCCTATCTTCTACCTAAAAAAAAAACATGGAACTGTGCGTTCGAAATAAATAAGCACTCGAAAAGTATCGGAATGGGGGACAAGCGTGATTGGTTGAATCGAAACCGTCACTCGAGATTTGATCGATGTCATCAAGCGCGCGAAATTTAAAATAAAAAATTAAGAAATTATGAAAACGAATAATTAAAATATGAAAATCGGTTGTTACATGAATATACTATATAGAAATAAATTGAATTTTGTTGCGAATCTAAACAAAATTACGTTGCATCTCTATATAAAAAATGAAATGTACATGTTGAACGGTAAAATGAAAGCAAAGGGACTGCGCTAGTGAATGAAAGTGACGTGAAATGAGCAAAATATTACAATGGTGCCAAACTAAAAAAACATTCTTCTTTGGGAAACGTCAACAATTGTTATACAAAAATGAGGAATTTTCCACAGTTTAATCTGTAATCTTTTGCCAGGAAATGATATAATTGTTTTTTTGGAAATTATCGAATTTCGAAGAATAACATTTTTTAAGAGGACTTTGTTAAGATTAGTTGTTACATTTCAATGTAGATTGGTAACACTGAATTTTTATCAGCAGAATCCCTCTAGAATAGATTTTTGGAACTATATTTAAATTTTAAACTGTAGTGATAAAAACAGATTTCATCTTCAATTTAAATTTAAACTTATAAAGTTTACTGTTTCATCTTTAAATGATTATTATCTCTTACCAAAAAATATGAAATATATTATTTATATTATCGTACCTATTTACAGTTATTTTAAAATTTAGATTATTATTTTAATAATTACAATTGTTATTTGTAAAAAATCAAATGTTCATTTTATAAAATACAATCACTTGAGAAAATAATTATTGACAAATGGATCTATTAATTCAAATCAGTTAAACATAAAATCTATTTAAAAATTGTAAACAAATACAAAATGTACAAAAAATACAAAATGTACAAAAAAATACAAATTGTTTTAAAATACTAAAAAATTGTGCACTTCAAATTATCGACAACTGTTTATAGTTTTTAGTCAGTTTTCGATACAACATTAACTAAAAATAAATAAATAATCAATTTTCAATAAAAAATGGTAAATTCTTTTACTACTTTTGCACCCATTTGGTACCAAATCTAAATTGTATTATTTTATTTTTATTTATTTTTTTTATTATTATTGTCATAATTATTTTAATAATTATTCATTTATGCTACTTGTGTTAGTAAAATTCTTTGTGTGACGTGAACACGACATTTAGAACTATCATTAGTACTGAAGATATTCCAAGTTGCGTGAGAATTTTCAAGATCCAGTTTCGAATTTACACTCCGACAGAATAATTGCAATGTAATTAAACTTGTGATTACTCCCTATATGCAATACTATTGATACAGTTTTAGTTGACACCAAAATTAGTTTGTAACTACATAAAAATATTTATGGAATTATTCTTTATTGTTGAAATATTTTTATATTTTATTTTACTTATGTTATAATTTATTTTATATTTTATTTTAATAAACATTTTTAAAACATAAATGGCAAAAAGAAAGTACTATAAATACAAAATAAATTAACAAAAATTAATAATAATATCAATAATAATATCAATAATAAAATCAATAATAAAATCAATAATAAAATCAATAATAAAATCAATAATAAAATAAATAATGAAAAAATATAAAGAAAAATAATAATATAAGACTGTGTGAGGAGTATTAAAAGTTAGTCAATAAAAATTTGAATGTTTATTCAAATATCAATTCCAACACAATGTGCAGAGTTATTATCAATTTCCATTTTTAATATGCATGTGCACCTTTTATAAACATCATTTTATGGAATAATAGATCATTAATATCGAATTTATAATTTAAGATTAAATTAACGTTATATAAAATAGCGCACATGTATTTTTTATTTGACAATAAAATATATACACTTCTAAAATTCAACATTTAACAAAACGATTGCAAACGATTGCAAACAATTCTACAATTTGTTTGCAATTTGTACTACGCTAGTTAAATTAAAGTCTTTTAAAATGGATTTAAAAATCTGTGCATGACAAAGGGATACACATGTACATTTTTTGTATAAATATCACAATAGCCAAATAAAATCACTTCATAAAAATATTTTCTATAATAAATACTTTGTAATAACCCTTATGACACAATTTCAATTTTCGTGTCTTATTAAATTAGTATGCGTGTACATTTAATAATAATCTTTAAAATGCATGAATAGAGTCTTTGAATAAAATGTAAATAATTAAATGTAATACATGTAAATAAATAATTAAATATAACAGTATTTAAATGTAATACATGTAAATAAATAATTAAATGTACAATAAATGTAAATATATAAATGTAATAAATCTAATTAAAAAGAGTATTAAAAAACATTAAAATATAATAGTTTGTTAAATAATACATATCTCTCTCTATACATATTTTTAATAGAATAAATAAAAGAATAATAAATAAATAAGAATTTTTCTATATTTAAACTACCACTCTTTTTTATCATTGATTTGACAATAACAAATCTATTCTCCCAAGTATCGAAAAAATACTGCAAAAAACATTGATTTCAGTTATACAGTCAACTCCAAGAATAGTTCCACTAAAACTCTACGAATAGTGACACTTTCCTTTTGTTTTCACTCGAGCGTAATTTATTTCCTTTGCGAAAATTTGTGCAAACCTGCGGCACTATTCGTAGAGTTTTTTAAGTAATTAATAATTAAATTAATTTTTAATTCAAATCACGACGAATTTTAATGTATCATAAATTTGTTGATTCAGACAACTAAAGAAGTTACAGATCGAGCAGGAGATAAAGTAAGAGGCGCAATTTCGGAAATTGATCTGTTACGATCGATGGGCGGTAAACTTGAAGACTGTTGCTTCATTAAAATGTGCCGAAGAGATTGTGCCTCTTCCCGCAAAGACACAATTTGTGCTCGAAGAATCGCATTTTCGTGTTCTAACATTGTTGCTCTCAAAGCTATCTATAAATAAAATGTTAACAAATTATTAAAACAAGTTTATTTCACTAATAGAGTATTAATTCGATATACACTGAAAAAAAATATATTTGATTCAAATAACCATTTACTTGTCTATTATCAAATAAATATTTATTTGAACCAAGTAATTATTTAAGTCCAATAAACAATATTTGATTCAAATACTGAAATAATTGATTTAAATGCCATCTATTTGATTCAAATAATAATTACTTGGTTCAAATAAATATTTATTTGATAATAGACAAGTAAATGGTTAAATAAATTTTTTTTTCAGTGATATGTACTTAAAATAAAAAAAAATTATTTGCATTAAGTATTCGCGAATATTTGAGTATATTTAAAATAATATAAAATGAATAATTTTTACACTATGTTTTTTACACTATGTTTAAAATTATATTTAATTCTATATTTGTTCTATATTTAAATATATAGAACACCTAATTTGATAAATAAATTATACTACTTATTGAAATCATCTAATTATTGAGTTTATCTTTTAGATAATTTCAAGATGAACTTGAAATATTACAGGCATATGCCTGTAGAATTTCAATTTATCTTGGAATTTAACAGATGATGCATTGAAAAAGAACATGTTTTTTCAGCGCATTTTTTTTTTTTTTTTTTTTTTTAATAATATAGAATTTTCACTATTTTGCAATATGAAAAATACAACTCTTTATGGATATGCCAAAAAATATTTCATACAGCAAAAATCGATTTAAAATTTCTGAAAATTTTATAACAATATGTCTTTTTTTTATATAAAAATGCCTTTTAAAGAATTTTAGCGCTAAACATACGTGATCTTCTCGAATTTTACGTGCATCTCGAGATTTTTTTGCAGCTTGATTGTTACGTTTTCGCCTCTCATAGTATTTGTCATCTTTCTGTTCATCTGGAATCGGTTTTTTCTCGCTTCTGGGTTTTCTTTGTTGATAATTTGGTACACCTGTTGCCAGTAAATGCCTGCTCATTAATGCATCTGCGAAAATTGAATAATATAAAATATAAAAATCAAGTTTGTTTAAATCAAACAAAAATTTATTTGATATACGGGATCAAACAAATGTTTATTTAATTCGAACAAATGTTTGCTTGATTCTAAACAATTTTGTAACATTTTAAACAAATGATTTCTTGCACATTGTTGTTTGTTTGTTGTTTGTCTGATCAATTATAATTTTTGTTTGAATTAGTGATGTTCTATACTAATGATTTATAGAGAAGAATGAGTAACTATTAAATAGTGAAAGAACCATTAATTTTTATTGAAAAGTTCCACTCATTTTTAGTAAAAAATTACTAATTTTTAGTAGAAAATTACTAATTTTTAGTGGGAAATTACTAATTTTTAGTAGGAAATTACTAATTAAAATTTAAAATATCCACTAATTGGAAAATTATCATTTACTGTTTCAATTAATATAGATATATTTAACTTCCAAACATTAGTAATTATCTACTAAACATTTTAAAGTCCTTTTGTTTACTAAATATTAGTGGATTTCTCACAATTTTATAGTAACTCATTTTGCTCTGATAAAAAAATAAATAAGAAAATAAAAGAAAATAACTAATTCAGATTTAGAGAGCAATTTTCAATTACGATATTAAGCCCAGTTTTTAAAAGTTAATGAAATACGGGATTTAAAAAAACTGCAAAAGTTATTGTAAGCAAATTATTGTTTTTCAAAAAATTTTACAAAAAAAAAAATGCCCCGGGTGAGGATCGAACTCACGACCTTAAGATTATGAGACTTACGCGCTGCCTACTGCGCTACCGAGGCACATATTATTTCGCATTTCCGGGACGAAGCGGCAATATTTTAGCATTTTTTAATGTAAAGGCGATGTATTTACTATAAAAATTAAAGTTACAACTATTTTTTACTATTTTTTACCATTGAGAGATTTTGGATATATTTTAAAAGTCATGCTTATATTTCTCAACTGTCATTCTTCATTTTATATTCAGAATTGTATATTAATTATAATTTGTAAACTCATGTTCATGAAGTAATTAAAAATTAAATTATATAAATAATTATACTTAAATTAGTTAACAATAACAATTTTTATATTTCTGCTCAAAAACTACTACACTCAGAAAAAAGTTTCTTTTGATGTAAAGAAATTACTTTCTTTGACTTTTCTGATTTGAATCAAGGAAATTTATTTTTAAATCAAAAAAGGTTTCTTTGAATCAAATAAAATTTCTTTGATTCAAAGAAATAATCAAAGACATTTTTTTTTATTTAAAGAAATTTCTGCATTAAATCTAAGAAATTCTAGTATTGATATACGGTCAAAGAAATATTTTTTTGAATTAAAGGCATAAATTTGTTTGAAAAAAAGAAAATTTCTTGAATGAAAGAAAATTTCTTTAAATGAAAGAAAATTTCTTTAAATGAAAGAAACTTTCTTTAAATGAAAGAAAATTTCTTTAAGTGAAAGAAAATGAAATTTGAATCAAAGATACAAGTCAAAGAAAGTTATTTCTTTAAATCAAAAGATATTTTTTTCTCAGTGTATACTTCAAATCTGCGAATCAAGTTGCAAATTTCACTCTTTTAATCAGTAGCCTTTCTAAACGGATTTGTAGTCTTTTCTAAATCAATATAGCAATTTTATGTTTAATTTAAAATAATTATAATTATAATTAATTAATTAATTTGAATTACAAGTTTATATGTTTCATTATTTAGTTTTCATTTTATTATTTTTATATTAATTTATAATCCACCTGTTTATAGCTTTTTTATTTACGTTTGAAACTTAGAAGGTGAAAAACATTATTATATTAAAATTTCCTTTTTATTATGTGTATTATAAATTCAAAATAATTATTACCTGACGTAGGATTGGAACATGCTTGTGGAACATTAACAGATTGCAAAAAAGGTGGTATTGTTGTAAGAAGAGGAGGTTGTAGAAGATTAGTTGGAAGCGAAAAAGCTGTAGATACTGACGATGATATTAAAGGTGAAGAAGAATTTTCGTTATTACTTTTTAATACATCTGCATCTCCTGCCGCAAAATCTATTTGATGATACGGATCATATCTACACAGTTCTGAAATCAATAAAATCAATAATCATCCATTTTTATTTCAGTGTATATAATATAGTTATATATTAGTATGTATACATATGTTTAACATGTACATATATTTGGTTTCTGTTTTACACATATGTAATTTTCGAACATCTTATTCTAAAATAAGATATTGCATACAAAAAATGACACTATAGCAAAATCGAAGGTAAAGAATAATAACAGTATGTTCAGTTCTGTAGATGCGAAATGAAGTTAAATAAAAGAAAAGAAAAAATGTTTAAAACATATTTTTTGTGATTATATATTCCTTTTTTTTCAATTATCCTCTTTTAAAAATCGATTGTATGTAGGATAGGGTGGTCCACAAAAATAATTTTGGATTTTGAATGCAAACGCCCCCTAGAATTATTCTTTATAGAGAAAAAAAATACCCCTGTTTTTTCTTTTTTTTCTAAAATGATTTT
>WNHD01002229.1:0-16213 GCA_011057455.1 Ganaspis sp. Gsp50
AGGAAAATGTTTAAATTATTGTTAGGATGGGAATTGTCACAATAATAACACTTCACTTTAGTTGGAAAAACCCTCGTGGGGAATAAAAAACCAACTTTATTTATAAAAATTCACAATCACTAACATAAAACAACGTTTACAATATAATTCTCTTTGAGTTCGATAATTACGATGTTTTATTATTTTTAACAGTTTATTTCGTAATTCACAAAACAGTGAGTCATACATCGTTTGAACTCGTCCTTTTATACTTTCGTGGTCTCCTATGAAGGTCATTCGTTATAGGTGTTCAGCCAATCAGAGAGTCCGACGTCATATGACCTTCATGATGACGCACGTTGTTGACGTCATTCGACCATTTTTATAAAACATTTTTTTCAATTTCCGGCTAGACATAAAAAACGTTACAGCTAAGTTTTTATGCGCGTTTTTTATGTCGTTGCTATTCAAAGTTTCTAGGCAGTTTCTTTTTAAAGATTTTACATTATTATATTACATTATTCTATCAACTAAAATAAATTTTAACTTAGTAATATATAAATTTTCATACATTTTATTATATTTTTAAGATGAAAAGAGAATAATATCTGTAATTATGTAAACATTTAATAATAATAGATAAATCTATTTTAATTTTAAAAATAATTTAAAAATAATAGTTTTTCTGTTGGACTTCCGGTTACTGCGTTGTTACGTAGAGACGCATACGAAAATCGGGAATAAATTATCGGTATTTCTAGCGAAACCAAAACAGTTTAGTGTCTAAAAAGGTACAAAAAGAAGAGCTAAGTGATTGGGAAGGGAAGTGTTGAACAAATAGTGAAGGATATAAGTTTATACGAGAAGGGCATAGTTTTTTCGTATCAAGTATAAAAAAAGTGAGGTTAGAAAATTTCTAGCCAACATGGATGGTGAAAGGGAGAAGGCACCGGAAGTAGAGAAGGCAAATAATACCGACGAATACAACGCAAATGGTAAAGTAGTATCGGATGAGGCAAGTAATTCAAATGAAGCACTACAGATGGCAGCAGATGAAAAAGACGATGTCAACACAAGCGGAAAACAAACAGAAGGAAAGGAAAGCAAAAGTACGACGGAAAAAAGGAAAAGAGGAAGGCCGAAAAAAAACGAAAAATCAAAAGCGGGCGAGAAAATAGATAAGAAAACAGATGACGAGACAGATGAAAGTACAGATGAAAAACTAGACGAAAAAACGCGTCAAAATATTTGAGAGACTACTTTAGAACAAAAGAAAATCAGACAGAAAATAACGAAACTGAGAATAAGGATAAAGGTAAGACATCGGATGGCGAATCGGAGGAGAAAAATGGTGATAAAGACAAAAGAGAACCAGGAAACGAAACCGAAACATCGGAAGAAGAAAACGAAACAAGAACGGACATGGAAGAAACGGTGATCGAAAACAGTGTGAAAAAATGTGTTGAGGAAACGGAATTCGAAGAAAAATGGGACAATAAATTAACAGAAATAGCAGTGATAATAGAAAAAGAAATGAGAGCAGAGGCAAGCAAAATCTGCGAGGAAAGCGAGAATAAGGATATGCAACTAAAAAAAATGGACACAAGAATCAAAGAATTAGAAACGAAAGAAAGATATTTAATGGCAGAAAATGGAAAGTATAAAGAAAAGATTAGGGAGAGGGAAATCGAGCCAATACAAACACAAGGAACATTGGAACGAATCCAGGATGAACTAGACATGAGAGATAACGAAATCATTCAAATGAAGAAAACAATAAGGACACAAGAAGGCATGATAAACAAGCAGCGTGAAAACGAAATAACTTTGATGTTAGAATTAACAAAAAAAGGCAAAGGAAATAATGACAACAGAAATTCCGGGACAAATCAATCATACGCAGAAACTATTAAAGAAAAAAACGGACAAGTAGAAAGGACGAAGAAGCAATTCAACCACGACAATGATGACAACGAGCAAGCGGTTGGAGGAACACAGAGTAACGCGATAAAAGAACTTTTTAATAACCCATTGAAGAAAATGAACAAAGACGATTGGGAAAAGGAAAAAACAGAAAGATGGAGCAGAAGGAAAAATATAGTAGTTACAGGCTTAACACTAATTACAAAGGAAAAAATGGAAGAGTTCGAAAGATGGATATGGAACCAACTAGATATTAAAGTGAGAGTAACAAAAATGGAAAGAATGGAAAAAGGCTGGAAAATCAAGCTTGAAGAACTAGAGAAGAAAAAAGAATTAATGAAGAATAAATCGAAATTAAAGAACGAAGGATGGGGGGTATGGATTGAAGATGATCTCACTGAGAGACAAAAAGAAGTACAGAAATGGCAAGAAGACGAAGCAAAGGCATGGAGAAGTGTAGGAAAAACAACGAAAGTTGAATATATGAAAATGAATATAAATGGAACTTGGATAACATGGGATGAAGAAAAAGGAGAAGTGATCCAAGCAAAAGAAAGGAACAGGAAGGGTGAGACATTTCGTGAAAGCAACTACAACTGATGAGATAGTAGTGATCAGTTGGAACGCAAATGGCATGAAAAATGTGAGAAAAAACTGGGAATTATTGAACAGTGCAGAAATAGTAATAATCCAGGAAACATGGCTAGAAAAGAAGAACATAGAAAAAGAATTAGCAAAATGTGATAGGAACTACAACTGGTACGCCAAAGCTGCAGAAGAAAGAATAGGAAGAAGAGGCAGAGCATCGGCAGGACAACTAGTAGGAATTAAAAAAGGTTTAAACGCAGAATGGCAGGTAAAAGAATGGGGATTTGGTTTAATAACTCAACTTAAAAACAAAAAAACAGATGATAAATACGCAATAATAAGCTCATACGTCAAAGACAAAAGTCACCTTAACGATTGTTTAGAAAAACTTAGAGAAGAACTAGAAAACATAGGAAACGAGGAAGATAAAATAATAATCATGGGCGATTTCAACGCAAGGATTGGAGAGGGGCAAGGAATAGCAGAGTGCGGAACAGACACAGAGATAGAAACTATAGAAAGGAAATCAGAAGATAAAGAAATAGGGAGCGATGGGAGAAAATTACTGAACTGGTTTGAAGAGGAAACCATGTTAATAATGAACGGCAGGACAAAAGAAGATAAAGAGGGCAAGATTACATGCATAGGATATGGGCAGAGCATGGGATCAGTACTCGACTTGGCAATGATTAGCATGAACGAAGGGTTAAAACAACCTGTATGGTTTAAAGGACTTCGGATAGGAGCGCAGGAAGGATCAGATCACCTGCCAGTGATAGCAAGATTAAAGTGGGAAAAAGAACTAATCAGTAAAACAACAAATAAACAGAAAAGAGAGGAAAGACTTAAATGGAAGGAAGAAAAAACGAACGAATACAAACAAGCTTGGAAAGAGATATGGAATAGGCACAAGGGAATCAATGAAGAAACTCAAAAGCAGAAAACAAGCGAAAATAAAAATGTGGATTCAGTAGGAACAAGATTCGATAAGCTAAGGTCAACCATACACGAAGCAGCAGAAAGAACAAATATGAAAATCAAATGCGGCAAGAGACAAAAGAACAGGGCAGAATGGGATGATGGAAGATACAAAAAGCTTAGAAGAGAAAATTTCAGATTGCTAAACCAATTCAGAAATAAGAGGAACCCAATAAACAAGGAGAAATATGCTGAAAGCAGTCGAAAATTAAAAGCTCTTCGAAAAGAATTGATTCAAAAATGGCTCGAGAAAAAACAGGAAGAGGTGGAAAAGGTTAGAAACTTAACGCAATGGTGGAAAGCAATCAACTGGTTCAGGAAAGGAAAAACGCAAGTAAAGACGAACATAAGCAAAGAAGAATGGAGGAATCACTTCATGACACTACTGGAAGGATCAAATGAAGAAATAGAGAAAGGCAAAAATAAGGAAAAAGGAAAAGAAGAGAAAGACAAAGGAAATAAAGATCAAGAAAAAGAGAAGGAAGAAAATGGCAAACAAGAAGAAACAGATGAAACAGAAAGTAATGAAGATTCAGCAAATGGCTTAAACGACGAATTTGACGATGACGAAATACACGAAACTATAAAAAAGCTGAAAAATAACAAAGCGGCAGGAGAAGACGGAATAACGGCGGAGTTTTTAAAAAACCTGCCACTGGAGGGAATGGCAGAACTAATTGAGATAGTAAAAGAAGTTTGGAAACGGGAAGAAATACCTGACAACTGGAAAACGGCTAGAATCTACCCAATACATAAAAAGGGAGACACAGAAATAGTAGGAAACTATAGAGGAGTATCATTACTTGATGTAGGATACAAAATTTTAGCAACCATCATGGCAAGAAGACTAGGAAATTGGCTAGATAAAGAAGATAAAATAACGGAGGCACAAGCTGGATTCAGAAACAGAAGAGGAACGATGGAACAAATATTTATTTTAAACTCGGCGGCAGGGAATCAACTGAAAAAGAAGAAAGGGAAGCTATTTGTGGCATTCGTGGACTTAAAAAAAGCATTCGATAAAGTGGACAGAGAGATACTATGGAAGAAGGCAGAGAAAATGGGAGTTGAAGGAAAGTTCATGAGAGTGCTGAAGGAAATATACAAAGACACCAGATGCGAAATTATAAAGGAAGAGGGCATGACAGAGAGCTTCGAGACAAAAAAAGGAGTGAGACAAGGATGCCCGCTAAGCTCAGCTCTTTTCAACATATATATGAATGATCTAGAAGAAACATTAAGAAACAAAAGAGAAGGAGGAACGGCGATAGGCACAGCGACCACCGGAATTAAAATATACGTATTGATGTATGCAGGCGACTTAGTTTTGATGGCGGAAGAAGAATCAGACATGAAAAAGATGTTAAAAACGTTAGGAAAATGGGCTTCAAAAAACGAAATGGAAGTGAACACCGACAAAACGAAAATAATGATATTTACAAATAGAGGAAGAAGAAAAAAGGATAAAATTAAATGGGAACTTGAAGGCAGCGAATTAGAAGAAGTTTCGGAATTTAATTACCTAGGGTTTTGGTTCACGAGCAGGAATTCATATAACACTCACATTAAAAAAGTAGCTGGAAGAATGAAGCAATTAATTAATAAGGCATGGGGAGAGGCAAAAAGAGCAGGACTCAACTGTCTAGGCAAGAAATTGTTCTTGATGGACTCAACGGTCAAGGCAGGTGCACTATACGGAGTGGAAATATGGGGATGGCAACGAAAGGAAGCAATTGAAAGAGTACAGGCTAGATTTGTAAAGGCCAGTATGGGACTACCGAGGAACACACCGGATTATATATGGAAGATGGAAGGAGGTAGAAGAGAAGTAGAGGTTGAGGCTAATAGAAGAAGTGCAAACTTTTTACTAAAAATAGCGAGATTAGATGAAAAGAGATGGGCATATAAATGCATGAGAGAAGAGGTTAGATGGATGTTAAACGATGATCCAACCCAATGGGGCAAAACGGTAAATGGCTGCCTAAAGGAATTGGGAGATGGCCAAGTGCTAAACATGATCTGGGAGAAACATCCAACGGAGGAAGTGTTCAGAAGAGTAAAAGAACTGATAAGGATCAGAGAAGAAAATATACAAAAAAACTGGACAAAAATAGACAATTTAAGTTACTGTGATTATTTCAAAGAAATTAAAAAGGGCAAGGAAATGGAAGAATATTGGAATAAAAAGAATATAAAAGAGCATCTAAAAGTTACATGGGCGAGATGGAGATGTGGAAGCGAAACGAGAGGTGGGAAGAAGGGATACGAAGATGATAGTTGTAGAGGCTGCAAAAAGGTACCAGAAACTATCGAGCACGTAACTGGCTGTGAGAAGATTTTACAAAAATTAAACAACGAAGCTAAGGAGTACTGGCAGAGCTGGAAAGGCAAAGACGATGAGGAAAACTGGAGAAGAAAAATTCTAGAGAGAGTAGGCAAGAGTATATAGACCAAAGACTTTGTGTAATGTTTGAAGAAATGAGTAAAGCAATATCAAGTGTTATCTAAATATAAATATAAAAGAAATAAGCAAAGCAATACTACGTGTTAACTAAATATAAATATAACAAAGTGTATAATGGAGTAAACAAATAAAAATTAGAGACAATAAGTGTAAATAGGTGTAAATACAACGCAGATCCAGGCTTGTAATGACATGAAACAAGAAATTGTAATGTTAATGACAATAAATTCTATTCTATTCTATTCTAGTTTTTCTGTTTTGATACTATATTTACGATTTCTTTCGTTTAATTAACGAGAAAACAGACGCCAGACGTCACAGAAGGTATAAACAGGCCCTAACAGAATATTCATCCCAAGGTGTGAAAGTTCTTAACCCTGGCAACTCGTTCTCAAGTTACCGTTAAATACGGTTTTACAATTCAAACAAATGTCTTCTAACCCTTATGCATGTTAAACACAGAAGATTAAAGGAAAAAGTAAAAACGTTCTACAATTTACAGAAGTAGTATACTTCTGAAGTGTTTGTACAATTGTCTGTTTAAACTTGTTTGCATATTTTCTTTTTGAAAACGAAAATTACCGTTATTTGTTCTGCAAGAGAAGCGAATTAATAGGTAAAATGCTTTTTTCAGATGTGTTTTTCATTTTTAATATTTTACATATATTTTGTATTATTGGTAAATAAAAGAAGAAAAATTGTCTTAAATTTATCATTACTCTTAAGAAACTTTATTATATAATGCTTAATATTTCACCTCAGAATTTTTGAAATGATAAATTCAAATGTAAGGAAAGAAATAAAATTTGTTCACTTTTAAATGTATTTAAACTTGAAATTTTAAAAGTAAACATTTTAAATCCGACTCTTATTATTATAAAGATTAGTTTGGGGAAATAAAAAGTCAATTAAAAGTAAGTAACTGTAGTCCTTTGTAGTCTCATTAAAATGTAATTGAAAATGGTATTTAAGTTGCACAAAAGCCTTTAATGAAACTTAAATTCTTCTGTTCACACCTATACAAAAGTTACAACTTTTCCAAGTTGTTTGAATTAAAATTAAACTGTTTAGTTTGAATTTCTATCTTCATTTGGCAGATTAATTTTATCCTCTGCAAAGAACGATTTCTTTTATCTCTTAATGTTTATTGTTTGAATTCATTTTGTAGTCACATATTTTATTTAAACAATAAAACTTGTCTAAACTTTTATAAATTTATTCTATAAACAAATTTAAATTAAATATTTTCAGAATTTCACAATGACGGAGCAATTTGTAGGATGCACAGTTTCAATCACTTGTGTTGAGGAAATAGGCACTTATCAAGGTCAAATTGTAGATTTTAATGATCAAATTGTGATGTTAACGAAAGCTTTTTGCAATGGTGTACCACATTCTTCTCCCAGAGTTGCTATAAAGTAAGAATATTAATTTTAAAAATCTCTTCTGTTATTTTGCAAAATATTTTGAAAATTTTAAAAAATCATTTTTATTCCAGTGCAAAAGATATTTTAAATATTTCAATAATATCTACTAATGATGCTACTAAAAATGCTGCGGACAGTGAAGCACAAAGTAGAGTTATTGTTAAAAGACCAATTCCAAAACGACCTGCAAGATCTACATCGGATTTCACACCTCCTCCTGAGGTACAAATACAAACCCAGTTTAATGTGAGAAAGACTGTCGAAGCTACATTTCAAATGGAACTTCCAGCAAATGGAAAACTCGGCTCAGGTACGCCATTTAAGTGCTCTCAAAAACTGAAATTTTACAATTAAATTATATTAAATTAATAAATTAATTAATAACTTATTACCGTCTTTGAATTAATAAATCATTGGTAGACAAAATTTGTTAAATACTCTTTGAATTAATCATCACTATAAAAAGTTTATGAAATAGTCTTTGAATTAATTAATCATCACCAAAAAAATTTGTTAAATAGTCTTTTGAATCAACACTAGAAAAAACTTATTAAATTTATTTTGTTTTTATTTAATTTATTTTCGTCTTTAATTAATTAATCATCACCAGAAAATTACATTTTATTTTTGCTTCCTTAATAGAACTGAATTCTAAATCGAATCAAAGAAAGACAAATCACAGACAAAGGCGTAATGAAAGAGATGAACAGGCATTTGGAACACCCATTGATCAGTTTTTGAAACAAGACTTCGATTTTGAAAAGAATTTAGCATTGTTTAACAAAGAGGTAAGTTAAGAAAAATTAAATTACTTTTAAAAAGCACACACAATATATTAACATTAGTTTATGAAAACTAATCAATTATTTATTTATTAATTAATTATTTATTGTTTACTTCCACATACAATATTTTTATTTAATTGCCTGTTAACATTTTTTAATGATTTTTAGGCTGTTTGGCAAGAAATAAATTCATCGAGGCCAGATATTGTAAGACAATCAGAAACTAGTAAAGGAAACAAATCCAGATATCGACATGATGAGAACATAATTGAATCAGAGCCTGCTGCTTTTCGTCAAATAACGGTTCCTTATCCTGACGCTACAGAATATGTAACAGATGATGGCTTAATTATTCCTAGCATTACTTTGGATCTACATCGCCAGTTAATCGGCGCAGCAGATCGTTTTGGAATCACTTGGGAAAGAAGAGTAACTATAATTTAAATGAATAAATTGAGGAATTTAATAACTGGTAGCATTTAAATTTAAAATTAAATTAATAAATCGTGGAGTTTAAATCAATAAATTATTGAATTTAAATTTAAAATTAAATTAATAAATTGTGGAGTTTAAATCAATAAATTGTAAAATTTAAATTTAAAAATAAGTTAATGAAATATTGAAATTACTGGGAAACTGTACGCTTTTCAGGTGGAGTTGTTTGGACGAGCTGGGACGGAAATAATTCTTCAGCTTTTGGGTGGCGGGCATCGTTTCAACCCAAATAATGCTCATCAGAGGCCTACGGTTGTTGCGCTCTGCGGACCTCACAGATCAGGTGCAGCAGGTGTAAATTGTGCCCGACAACTTTCTAGTCACGGTGTGAAAACTGTTGTTTTCATAGAAAATTCAGAAGACGTGTTTCTACTTCAGGAATTATCGTTATACAAATTAACGAATAATAAAGTAGAAACCGATGTGAAGAATCTACCGTCTGTTGTGGACTTAATAGTGGTAGCGTTATGTGGTGAAAATTCTCCAAGGACTGTAACGTCAGTTGCTAAGTGGGCGAATAATAATAGAGCTCCAGTTTTAGCAATTGAACCACCTTCGACTGGTACACCTGGTATTTTGAGCAAATTCAGTCTGCTAGGTGCATTGCCTTTAGCTCATAGTCCTGATAACGGTAGATTGTATTTGTGTAATCTTGCCTTGCCGAACAAAGTTTATTCCGACGTTGGAATCACCTACAGGTCACCTTTCGGCCCTAAATTTGTCATTCCTTTGTATACAAACGATTCTTAACAAATTGCTGACCTTCGTTGTTATTATTGAGACTTGATTTACTGTATAACTGTATAGATATATTAGACTATTTAAATATATAAGTGCAGACTTTTGTAAGAAGTTAATTTTAATCAGTTATTAAATAACAGTTTATCATTTTTAAGTTAACAAACAAAACTGCGTGTAATCTTCTTTTCATGTGTGATCGGACGAATCGAGTATTTTTTTATTTCTTCAAACTTGCATTGTATTATGTACCTTTATATTTACTTTAATAAAAAAATGTATACTCATGTAAACAATGTTTTTGTTAGAGAACATAAACGGAAAACAAGTTTTTCTTTAAAACATTAATGTGTGTAATATAAAATAATGTAAAATACAATAGTGTGTAATATAAAATAATATAATATAAAATAGTGTGTAATATAAAATAATATAAATTAATAATACAGAATAGTATAAAATAATATATCAAATAATATATAATATTTAATATATAAAATTATTCACGATTATAATATAATTGGCATGAGAATAGCTATAGAAAACGTAAATTTGCGATCGAAATGTCACTTTCACAAAAAATCATAATAATCCACATGATCGCCAGATTTATATTTTTGCTCTTCCAACACTTGCAAAAAACGATTTACAGTTTGAAGTGGAGATAAAACTTTATTCTTTACATTCAACTCTTTAAACTTTTCTTTTACTTCAGCGTCTCCAACATTTTGACACACATCTTGGAACATGTCAGTTTTAACAGGTCCTGGTGAATAATTAAGTACATTCACGTGAGGATTTTCTTCTGCAAATACCTGTCGAATTAATAAAGTGAATTAAAAAGAATTTAATTGTAAGTTACATTTCATTGCAGTTTTTTCATAATGAATGTTAAATAAAAAAAAATCACATCTTACGGTAAAAAATTTATTATGATAAATATTTATTATGATTATGATAAATATTTATTATGATTGATTATGATAAATAATTGCAATAAGCAAACATTAAAATTATTATTTCTTTTAATACTATTTGAAATTATTAATTTTTGATATAATAAAAGAAAAATTTTACTACTGTTTCCAGCTTTAATTTGCAAAATGAATTATTACCTTAAAAAACATTTCTCTGGCCGATTTGCCAGAACAATAATATCCGAAGGACTTCATTGGTTCCGAAGCACAAAGAGAAGTAATATTTACAACAAAAATCTTATTTTTCACTTTGCCATCAAAATATTTCATGAAAACGCTATTCAAAATTGCTGGAGAAAAGACATTTAAATCGAAATATTTGCGCCAATCGTCAAAATTCAGCATGTCTCGAGTTTTTTTTGCGATATCTCCCACGGTACCAGCATTATGAATAATTATTGCTTCATCAAACTGCGAAATATTTTCTTCTTTTATGAAATTCCGAAAGATTTCTGCAAAATTGTAGATTTAAATTAGATTTTATGCATAATTATTTTGAAATTATCTGTAACATTAACTCTTAAATTTAATTTTAAAATGAATACTAAATCTTAGATTTAATTTTAAAATGAATAGTAAATCTTATATTTATTCTGAAATTAGCACTAAATTTTAATTTTAATTTCGCTCTTTCGAGTGATTTGAGGAACATTTAAAGATGAAAGTCATGCTAGGAATCTGCATAAGAAAAATTCATGATTTCATCACAAATTAGTGACAACCATAGCATGGTTTTTATATAGTTTTGCATATTTATAATCACCAGTTAATTCTTCAGCTGAAGCAGAGCAAAGATCAACGCTGGCAGTATCTATCATTAAATTGTCAGGTAATTCTTGTTTCACTCGATTTAAACCCACAATATTTCTTGCAAGGAGAAGAATTTGTGATCCAGATTCCAGCAGAGGTGCAAAAGATTTAGCTATTTGCTCGCCTATTCCTTGACTTGCTCCAGTAATAAGAAGAAATACTTTCCCAGAAAAGGGTTTCATTTTAATATTTATTTTGTAGTAAATACCTCTTTGAAATTTCAAGTTTTTTTAAATATTTTCACGACCTAAAAATTTATTTCTATTAATTTCTTTTGCAAGATGATTCTTTCTGACTTTCTAAATATTGTTACGATAGTATATAAGAATCTGTAATATTTTTTTTACAAAAACAATATGCTTAAACGTAAAGACAAATTAAAATACAAAAATGAGACTTTTAAACATAAGTGTCAAACTTGTATTTAAATATCATGGTATAATATGGTATTTACTTTACCTCGTTACAAGAAGATAGAGTACTTACTTTATTTTTCCTGATATATTAATTTGTTTATTGATATTTATCGTTTACTACAAATAATTCAATTTTAAAACTGACAGTTTTATTTTGTTTACCTTTTTTTGTTGTGTTTTGTGTAGGTCACTGATATCAGTGGTGTAAGTGTACACACATGTAACTCTCCGTAAATTGGATATAATATACGTAACAACTAACGTAAAAGTGTAACTTCTCAACCCTGGTTCACGGTAAATAAACAACCTAACCTCAAAATGTAAATAACTGTCAAATTCAAAATAAAGTCGTTTGGAGTAAATCATCAGTGTCAATATACTACAAATAATGTCACGCAAAGGAGAAATTGATCTTTTTAAATGTCACCCACAATTAATTTTAATTACAAGAACTCCTTATACTTTTGAGGGTTTTATAAGTTTACCAAAAGTCTGTGGCATTCACGGAAGAAATCTTATGAAAATAAAACTAATAGTGCCTTATTACCCAACGTTAGAAGATATGGATGTTTATTTCAGCAAGAATTTTAAACAATATTTCAATTCGGATTTAAAAGAATTAATACATAATTCAATACGCAATGACATATCTCTTCATTCGTTTCTTAATCGTTTAAAAGAATATTTTACACTTCAAACGGTAAAGTTCTTGGGATTGCGTTAAAATATAATTTCTAAAAGTTTACTTTTGTAGAATAAAATAACTTGAAAATAATATTAAAATAATATTTTTTATCCAGAAAAATCAATGTGATCGCAATTGCACGTCTGAAGATTCGAACATATTTGTTTCAATAAAAAGCCGGCTTAGTGAAGTAAAAAATTTGCTTCTTCAATCCTCGGTAAGGTTTAAGAAAAACTTTTGAAAGTTGCTTTTAAATGTATAAAAATCTGTATTAAAAATATTGTGTCTACAGGAAATAAAAGTGTCATCTAATCACAACTTGAGTAGTATAAAATTAACTGCAAATGGTGTGTCACTTATTGTTGAAAGTGAGGAAGGAAACTTGTGGAAAATTACACATTCCGATATTCCATTTTTTACCATAGATAAATCAGTTAATCAGTTATCACTGAGCAACATCTTAAATATTTTTATTTCAAAAATGCAAAATTTAGAAACAATTTGGAGAGAGTTGAAAGAAATTGATGAGTATGTTTAAACTGCAAATAGTTGTTTCATTTTAAAAATACAAATTGCAGATTTTGTTTTAATAAATTAAAAAAATTTATTTCAGAAACTGTTGTATTGTCGATCCAGCTCATCCCAAGCCGTGTCATCTTTATCGAAGAATATATCTTACAGATTCTTTATCTCTCATGATATCTCTGGATCCTAGTTATACCTTAGGATATAATATTCCCAGTGTAAAATTTTTAGGATGCGAATCAGATGTATTGAAACACAGCAAAGATTTAACAAACAGGCTACAGGTAAAATAAGTCTTTGAAAGTCATTTTCCAAAATTTGTGTTTGTTATTTCACATAAATTACAAAAAAATAATATAAACTGCTGATTCTCAAAGATACGTTTTAATTTGTAAAAAAAGTAGTTAGAAAGTGGTATTTTTCATTTCGTTTTATTTTCGTAATGTTTTGAATATTTTCTTTTAGTCCTGGAATGCTGAAAACTCAGTGCTGCAAAATCTGTGCTTATTACTTAATATAACAGAATTTCCTCTAGGTCCAGAAAAAGATAGTATGGAAGTAGAAAATGGAATAATAAACGCTACAGAGTGTTGTATTTGTTATGAAGAGGAACTTGATAACGTGCAGAATGTCATTTGTAATAGGTGCAAAAAACACTTTCATTTGAACTGTTTACGAAAGGTAAAACGAAATTTTAATTTTCTACAATATACACTTAACGTCTTAATATAACATTTCTATTAAACAACACTAAACGACAAAATTTATTGCAGTGGTTGGAAACAGTTATTAATAAACCTGTAACATTTGGCAAAATAAACGGAGAATGCCCAATTTGTTGTGAAACAATATGTGCAGATATTAAGTGACGAAAAGTTTCTTTTTTTAAAAAAAAATTCTTTAATTCTACAATTCTTCAATTCGTTTAAAGTAATCCCGGTTTTCGTTTTTTATGTAAATATTCACGTAATTTTTTACAAAAACGACAAAAAATTGAAAAATTAAAAATTTTTATTGTAAATGCAAATTTAGAAGGAAATTAAATTTAATTCAAAATTTAGGAAACGAACAATATTGTATTTATATTTTTATATTAAATTTTAACCACAAGAGCTTTGTCTTATTTATTTTCTACTCCATTCTTACTCTCTGTTGAAAATAATACAAAAATTTACTTGTACTATTTACAAATGTTTACAATTATTAAAACAAATGTTTAAATATTAATATAGAATATTTATATATTTTTCAAAACGATACTGATAACTGTTTGTAACATTTGTACAAAAATGAATTGCTTTTAATTATAAAGCATATTTTAAAAAACAGCCAATCGTAGGTCTGTCGAAAAATTATATTTATATCCAAAATTCGATAATTATTACCTATCTCGTAATCGAATAAGGACTAATCATAATTCTTGTTCAACTTTTCTCCTTGAATGTTTACGAGAATTGGTTTGTTTAACTTCCTTAGAATGATGAATTACGGCACCATTATCTAACTGAAATCTGAAACAAACAAATTCAATATATGGTTCCAAATAATAATATTCGAAATAATAATAATATTCCAAATAATAAATAATAATGATTCCAAATAATAAATATTAATGATTCCAAATAAAATAAAATAAATACAATGAAAATCTTACCTGCATAGATAATGTAATGGACGAAGCATTTGTTCCTTTAAACAAGCTTTATTTTCTAAAATAGAAAGTGCAAGAGCTCCTGTTTCAAGAGTTGATAAACAATTTTCGGATGGTTGTGTTCTAATAACATATTGGCTTATTGGAGCACCAACAATTTTACACGTTCTAATTGAATGCAAAGCTGGACTAGAGTGATATATAGCCTGCAAGAAAAATTGATTTTTCATTAACAACGGACTTTAGTTTAATACAAAAAATTCATGCACATTTTTCTAGTTTTTTTTTTCTAAGTTTTTGTTTATGATCTTATGTTAAACTTATTGAAAATGGATTTTATTTAATTATTTAATAATATTTAACCTTAGCCTGAGGCCACGTTCCGTCTAATAAAAGTACATTGTATGGTTTTTGTCCATTAAGACCCACTGGGGTAAGTTCTTCGATAGCAACTGCTTCAGGGGTTGGGTATAATAAAACAGTATTTAAATCATTTAATATTTCCTGTAATCCTTCATGTTTAACTTGCGGAAATTTCTTGCCCCTAAAATGTCAAGTAAAATTAGTTTAATACTTTTTTTCTGAAAAGGTACTTTTTTAATATTTTCTTAAAAAACTGTATTTTTATAAAACAAACCTATATGTGACACATTTTCCGGGTTCGAGAGCCAAAGACAACATTGGTACCGTTCGGAGACTTCTTTTTTCTTCCGCAGGATGTTGCAAAATAATCAATCTAGACTGCGTGTATATACGAGTTTCTGGAAGACCTGAACACCAACAAACACTTATTGGGCGTCTGTAAACAAATTAGAAAACGGTAAACAAAATAATTAAATTTTGAATTGTCTTTGAAATTCATTCAAAGGCAATGATTTTATTAAATGAGTAAGTGATCTTGTAAAGGTTTGAAGAGTAGAAAATCGCATTAATTTTGGATATGAAATTGTCTCCTGATTGACAATTGTCAAAGTACTTTTAAGCAAATGAAAAACAATGAACTAATACTAACCGGCATTTTTCACACTTGTTTCTCATTTTTGGTGGATCTGCAGGAATTTCTGACAGTTCTTTCCACGCGGTTTCTTCGCATCCATTTACCTCCATTCTTAATTAAATAACGCCGAATTTAGATTAAAATCTATTAATCTAAATTTACTGTTTAGAATTAAGTTTAAATACACAAATTGTACTACAAAAAAGTGTTAAAATTTGAGGTTAGGAATTTTCAAAATCTTTTAAAATTTGCACTTGCTTTTGCCGTTTGTACAAAATAAGTACTTTTTGTTTTTCATTTATATCTGCTTCAAAATACTGAATCCAACCTGAAACTAATTAAATATTAAATAACAAATTAGCCAAATTTTTAAATTTTTAATAGAAATAATTTCTGTTTTGACAGCAGCGCGCAATGTAGCGTAAAACGTAAGAAAGCTGTCAATTTCGCTACGTTATTTATACAATATTACGTGAAATTGCGTTATTACGTGCAATTTTAAAAGGGTTTCACACTCCGCCTTTTGCAAAATCGAAAGCTATAGAGTATTTTAAAGGAGAATCCAGAATAGAGCTGTGTACAGTCAAACTCAACGATGCCTTCCCTGAGGGAAGGCATCGTTGAGTTTGACTGTACGTAGGTAGCGACGCGTCGACGTTCATTCTGTCCTTCTCTCTCATGGGGAGTCCAGAATAGAGCTGTGAACGTGGGTAACGTTACATCGACGTTCATTCTGTCCTTCTCTTTTCCAAGTGAGAGACAAGGACAGCATGAA
>WNHD01002230.1:0-17267 GCA_011057455.1 Ganaspis sp. Gsp50
GATAATATTTTACAAACGTATACCAAATTTCATAACGATATGTTTATTATTTTAAGAGTAAAACGGAGGAAAAAATTTACATTGTGAGTCACGTGACCAGCAACGTCATTTACCATCACATGCCCTTAAGCATAGGAAGTACGGGAAAATGTCACTTTTTTCCCACTTAGAAAATATAAAAATAAACATTGAAAAATGCTTAAAAGTTGAAAAACTGTCATTTGTATTTAATGATAATGATTAAATTTAATATTTTTCATTAATTAAAGCAGTTGAAAGTTTCACGTTGGTTTAGTTTAGTTTAGGAGATAAAAGTATTTAAAAATTCTCAATTATTTTCAGGTTAACACTGTGCTTTTCTCTAATTTGAAATTGGTTTACCTCGATCGATCTCGTTTCATTTTTTCTTCAAGTTATAAGGCTATTCAAGTAGGATGGGGGTCAGTGGTGGGGATGTCAAATATGGCGGATGCTGGAGCACAAACAAAACATTGCGGCAATTGGACGAAATGAGTTTTTTTAACACAACTTCTTAAATACTAATTTTTAAACCTATGTTCCTTGGGAAAATATTTTTCATTTATCATAAGCTATTTTTTGAAACAATAAAACCTGATATAATTATTTTATTATCTTAAAAACTAGTCTATGATAAATTAAAAATATTTTCTCAAAGAAGATAGGTTTAAAAATTAGTATTTAAAAAGTTGTGTTAAAAAAACTGATTTCTTTCCATTGCTGCAATGGTTTGTTTGTGCTCCAGCATCCGCCATATTGGATTTCCCCACCACTGACCCCCACCCAACTTGAATAGCCTTTTTAAAAAGTACTGTTTATTAACCTGAAAATAATTTTAAAAATTTAAATACTTCTATCTCCTAAACTAAACTCGGAACCAATGTGAAACTTTTGGTGCGTGAAGAATAAGGTTTAATTTGAATTTTCGTAAAGTGACAATTTTTTTCAATTTTCTTTAACGGAGATATTAGCTTCCAAAGTTCGCGAAAATACAGCAAGTGTATATTTTGAACTCATTATTTCTAATATTTGTAAAGTAAAAATAAAGAAAGTGTCAAGAAAATTTGAAAGATCATCTCAATTACTTTACATTGAATAAGTTATAAGGGCATGTAATGGAAAATGACGTTGGTGGTCACGTGACACATAAGGCAAATTTTTTCCGCCGTTTTACTCTTGAAATAATAAGCGTATCGTTATGAAATTTGGTACACATTTATAAAATATCATCAGAATGGTCTGTCTGGTATTAATTTATTAATAATGTTTTATAAAAGTTATTTTATAAAATTGCGTGTTACATTTCGTTGATTTTTTATAAGTTGACAAAATAATTTTTAAACAAAATTATTAATAAATTAATACCAGATAGACCATTCTGATATTTTATGAATGTATACCATTTTTCATAACGATGTTTTTTATTCAAAGAATAAAACGGCGGAAAAAGTTTGCCTTATGGGTCACGTGACCATATTTTGAGAGAATTAATAGAAATTTTAACATATTTCTTCTCATTTCGTAGTCCAGATACTTTACAGAATCATTTCTGAAAGTACCAAATTTCTTTAAAATTGGTCCGCAACGACTTTAGTCGAAATATAATGGATTGACTCTATTAGTTAATCTAGTGATGTACCATTACAGTGAACAATAATTGAGGGGCTGGATGCTATAAGGTGATACGCACGACTTTCGTTGGCCCCTAGAATAGTGGAAACCTCGCTAACGCGGGGCCAACGAAAGTCACGAGTCATCATGGAAATTTCATACTTGTTCTGAGATTTTGAAGAAATTTAATTCGTTAAATAATTTAATTTAATTTGTTCTCTTTCGTATGACTAAAAAGTCTGTAGAATATATGAGTCATTCTACGGCACATTGGACGGTTTGAAATTTTTTTTTATTTCGGTCATTTTTGTATATTTTTTAGTAATTGTCGAAAAACTCCCTCTCCTAAATTTTGAGACTTTTATGACAAGTTCTTGAATTTAAAAAAAGCTCTTTTTAAAGTCTTTTGCTTATAACGTCTTAAAAAAGACTTCAAATCGAAAAACTTACTGAATAAAATTTCGTTTTTTCATTTACTTTTAGAAAAAAGTACAACAAAATTATGTAAAGTGTTTTAATACGTGATTTATTATTTTTTTTACTTTAAACTGCATTTTCTAAAGTGACTACATATTTTGATTTTCTTCACAATTTTTTACAACAAACTACTACTCAAACCACAACATTTTAGGCTGGCCTGGTCATGGGTTCTCGATGGCTACTATTTTTTTCAAATTTTCAAAATCGAAAAAAATAGTAGCCATCGAGTACTCATGACTAGGCCAGCCTAAAGAGTTGTGATTTTAGTAGTTTGCTGTAAAAATTTTTGAAGAAAATCAAAATATTTATTCACTTTAGAAAATGCAGTTTAAAGTAAAAACATAAAAAATCACGTATTAAAACACTTTACATAATTTTGTTGTATTTTTTTTCGAAAAGTAAATGAAAATTCAAAATTTTTTTTCAGTAAGTTTTTAGATTTGAAGTCTTTTTTAAGATATTATAAGCAAAAAACTATAAAGAGAGCGGTTTTTTTTAAATTCAAGAACCTATCAAAAAACTCTCAAAAATTAGGAGTTTTTCGATTTTACTAAAAAATATCAAAAATCAATCTTTTTGAATTTTGTATTCAAATGAACATATCTTCTGTTCTTTAAAAGATATTGAAGAGTTTTTTTTCTTTATATTGTTCTTAAAATTATAGAATTTAAAATAAAAATGAATACAAATAAAACAATGTGAATGTTTGTTGACATTAAAAAAATAATTTTTTATTTTCAATTTATGAAAAAATTCCAATTTTTATTTTTTCATATTTTTTGTAGTGATAGTCTTTACCTTTTCAATAAATAAGCTGCAAGTTTTAAGTTGGGGAATCTCTATTGGTTTCCGAAAAATAAATTCCATTACTCCGTTTGCCACGATAATATTTGTGATATTTTTAGAAAACGAAAAACAATTGACTGCGATACCATCTTATGGCAAATATTAACGACATTGCGAATTGTATTTCATATACCAAGCGGAACAATTTCATTTATTTATCGGAAACTAATAAAGATACCAACTTAGAACTTACAGATTATCTAGATGAGAGTATAGACTATCACTACAAAAAATATGAAAAAAATGGAGTGAATAAATATTTTTAAAATTTAAAAAAAATTAACTTTTATATATTTATATTCATTTTTATTTCGAAGTTTACCATTTGACGAAAAACCTAAAAAAAGAACTCATTAATATATTCTAAAGAACAGAAAGAAATTGTGGGACTGCTCAATAGTTTAAGGTACTCACCCTAGCCAGCCAGCGCTGGAAGAAAGACAGGGCAAGGGGAGCGCCCAAGTGTGGGTTTATACGTATAAACTCACGCTTGTGCGCTCCCCTTGCCCCGTCTTTCTTCCAGCGCTGGCTGGCGAAGGTGTGAGTGTTCCTTTATTTTACTGTTTAAAGATGCTCATTTGATTCGACATAACCTCAAAATTGAAAAGTAGTTTTTACTCCGAAATAAAAGTGTACATTCCCACACAGCACATGATATTTCTCAAAGTTTTCTGAAATATTTCAGTTGTTGCAATCAAGGAAATGTTTGCTTATGTGGAAATATTGCAACAGTAGTTGCAAAATATTTCACTGAAATATTCTTTCTATTCTCGACCTAGATGATGCGCACTGCTCGAACTTGATTTCTATGGCCCGCACAGCTGCGCAATAACTTTTAATTTATTAGATTCAAATGGTTATAATATTAAACATAATAAAAATATTTACTGGTTTCTATTCAAAAAAATTTTAAACTTTCAGGGAAATATTTCTGAAATATTACTGGAGTGCTCTTGTGTATAAAATTTCCTAAATATTTCAATAAAATATTTTCTCATAAGCGGACATTTTCCTGATTGCAACAATATTTCACAAACTTTGCATTGGAATATTTCAAATCTTTCACTGAAATAGTTCAGAAAATTTTTAGAAATATCATGTGCTCTATGGGTTAGAACAATTTTAAAAAATTCATTTCTACAATTCTCATCAAAATTGAGATTTATTACAAAATCGTTTTTAAATAAATATATAATAGCAAATTTATCAAAATGTACTTTCCATACCGCTTCTATAGAAAATTTTAAAAATGATTAAATTCCATGGATTGACGGCTCATTTTCTTCAGAAAATAATTCTCTACAACTTCATCGTGTGCATTATTAACCAAATGCATCTTTCATCATTTATGGTCAGTTTTTTATAAAAGTTTTATAGTTGATTAATAAACAATTAACTATAAGTAATTAACAGTGCATTTGTTTAAAAATCCCCACGGTGAAGTTGTAAGAAAAGTACAGAATAGTTTCTGAACGTCGACACGACGCTTTTGCTGTCCTTGTCACTGCAATGCTTTTTCAATAGGAATGGCAAGAACAGTGAAAGCGTCGTCGTTAAAAGTTATTAATGAAAGAAAATAATATTATTTAACAAAATTTCTTAAAATTCACATCACTTACCTGTTGTATGCACTTGGGGCAACCTTTACTGATGGTCTTCGTTTTCGCCATCAGTACTGTTCACTCATGTTCACTGGCAGTGGCAGTATGGACTCCTTCTCTTTGTTCCTGCTCATACCTCAGTTCCGTTTATGGGCGTTCTGGCGGTTTTATTTCGCTTCTAGAAACAGGGGATTTAAACCGGAAGTGAATAATAGTCGAAGAATATACAAGAAATTAATCAAACTTTGCAAAGTATTTCATGTAAAATATTTGTATTAATTAAAATTGTTCAATTTTAAGTGCTTTAATACTTCAAAATGGTTTTATACAATTAAAATAATTCTTTATATACATATAGAGTGTTTCCGAAGCACACGCTTGGGGCGCTCTGAGCATAACTCCGTCTTTGTCTTTTTTCTGAGTTCTGAGAGAGAAAGAGATACAGCTATGCTTGATGCTCTCTGAGCATTAGCTCCATCTTAGCGTCTTTCTTTTGCGAAAGAAAAAGATGCAGCTATGATCGGAGGGCTCCGAGCGTGCGCATTGTAAAAACGCATTAGGTTATATTATAGAAAGATGCCATTGCCAATTGCAATAGCGGCAAGTACTACGCTAATCATACGACATCTAAAAATAAAGTATAGTCATTTTATTCGAAGTTTATAATTGTAATAGTAGTAAAACAAAGTTATAAATTAGTAATTTACTTAAAGTAATTATTGAATGTTTATAATGTTATTAATTTCTCTTTATTCAAGATTGTAGATTTTACGCAGAAATGTATACAATATGGCCGCGCAGGATGTTCCAAAAGGCGCTATTCTTTCATGTATATTTAAGTTGAAAAGATTTTTCGTGTTCCTCATTAGTTTCATTCCCAGCAAAAAAAAAATGATTTAAAAACTGAAAAGATGATTAGACAAGTGTAATCATCTTTTTGGTTTTCGGTGATTATTTGCTAAATCATCAGATGCACTATGTCTAATTGTCACAAATATTTATTCGTTTAAAGAAATTAAGTAACTACTAAAAATGTTAAAAAAACAACACTATGATAATTAAACGCCAATTCAATCCAAACATATCTTTAACGAAAAAGAATTCTAAATTATAAAAGAAATAAAACGAATCTACCACAGTCGACAAAGGTTATATTTTTTATGAAACAGTTGGTTGAACTGATCGAAGTTATCGGCGCGAAATTTCGAAACGTTTTAAATGTTTTAATATAAATAAAAATCGTGCAAAAATCAATTAAATAATTCTTACATAATTTCTTACAAAAATTGATTATTCAATCATCAACTAACATTCACTTACCTATTTATTTGTCAAAAATACACTTTTAACCATTTTTGAAATTCCACGCTGAAAATTTGAGTAATTTAACCAACTGCTTCATAAAACACATAACCTTTGTCGATTGTCGTATTTGATATTTGATTCGATTGCAAATAATCATAAAAAAGAAGCTTCAATCAAGTTAAAACTATCATCAAACATAATCTACAATTTCATTTCTTTTAAGGCCTCTTTCTTCGGAGTATGTCACATATTATTAATTAGAAAAGTATTTCTTTTTGTATAGTAGTAATTTTAAATAATTTTTATAATTTGTTTGCGTTGATAAATAAATAAATGTAATTCTGTGATTATTTTATATAATGTTTATAATTAAAATTATTAAAAAAAAATGTTATTCTTTATAATTTTTACAAACTTTACCTAAGACAATATTGTGATATTATTTCTCTTATATATTACTATTATACTTCAGAATATAACTTTCTCAACGTTATTATTATACTTAATACGTTATTATTGTGTATGTATTCTCTAAATCCAATTAAAACAGTAAACATTTTTACTATAATTCCTGTACTACGAAACGACTAGATTTTTTTTAAAAAACTATGTACACGGAAAAAACTATCCAGTTATAGAATAACTGGAAAAAATGTCAAGTGTGGAATTCCAATTATTCCAACCGGATAGTTTTTTCCGTGTACTAATTTAATTAGTTATTTAGTACTAATTAAACTATGTGAACATGTTTACTATTTTAATCAATAAACGATCTTTTGACATTGATTAATAGAAAATGACTAATTCACATTTATATAGTGTAGGGAAAATAACAAAATCTTTCAGCAATTTAAAAAATTAAGTATTCAAAATTTCCGTCTAAATGATACAAATAAATTAAAAACTAACTTTATAATACATGTTATTTGGATACATAACTTATTTTAAGGCTTGCTGATATGTGTACGTTTTAAGAAAAAGAATGAAAATAAATTGATACAAAGTTCGGAAGTGAACTTAATGTGTTAATGTATTTTAAGAAATATAATTTACTCTAACAGGATGTTGTCAATTGAAAACATTGCGACCACTATTATTCTCGATAATTTTACCAGTTTATTGTAGTTTGCTTCAGTTTACCAACAACGCTAATTATAAATTTTCTTCTTCATTTTTTGAAGACTAAATTTCACTTTTCATTGTGGAAATGTGAGGTAAAAATGTACAATCGATCGAGGATAGTGAATTTAAATCCTATATCTCAAGTGAACAAAATTACTCCAAAATCAGAGTGAAAGTTCACTTTATGTTTGGGGTAAATTTTAATTGCACTGAAAGTTAACCCTATACTTTCTAA
Source organism: Ganaspis sp. Gsp50 (assembly GCA_011057455.1). Taxonomy (NCBI): domain Eukaryota; kingdom Metazoa; phylum Arthropoda; class Insecta; order Hymenoptera; family Figitidae; genus Ganaspis; species Ganaspis sp. Gsp50. Next base: position 7,219 of record WNHD01002230.1, read on the forward strand.
TTTGTAATTTTCTACTAATTTAATAGCGAGAAGTAGTTTACCGATTGAAATATATCTAAAGATTTACCAATTGTTAATGAAAAACTACTATTGTTTAGTATAGAAAACTACTAGGATTTTTAGTAGAATATTACTATTTTTTAGAAGAAAACTGATAATTTAATTAGAAAATTACTACTAATCGAAAAAGTCTTGTATTATTTTATTTTGAAAAATGAAAATATTTTAGTTTTCGAGAACAGTATATAACCATATTATTCAAGTTGTAGAAGACCACTGTTAGACTTGATTTACAAAATATTATCATTAAGGAGTATTATATATTTGGAAAACCAGATATACGTTACTATCACAAAGTGCTATACTCCGGATCGATGGAAATTATTTATAAATAAAGATGAATGCAGCATATACTCCATTGTATGTTCTGGAATGTCATTCTTCATATTACTGAAAGAAAAAATATTGTGTTCTATTCTTTTAAAGTTATTTACAATAATGATTAATATCAATACATAATTATTCAATAATACACCATTTTTCGTTTATTAGGTATTTTTTCTAAATTAAACGACTAAAAGTCGTGCATATATAAATTATAAAACGTTAATATTTTCAAAAAATATTTTCTTCGAAATTATTTATTTATAAAAGCTTTGTTTCGTTAAAAATATATGCTTTTTTCGAGTTTTCGAATACATTATTCAAAATTCAAACGTCAATCATTTCATACAGAGAGAAAAGTTTTCTTTATTCAATGCAAAAATGCATTCGATCTAATTGTGGATCTAATCTATTTTCTTAGATTCGGACCTATAGTATGTATTCTTGAATTAAGAATAATTATCCTTGATTCAAGTATTTATTCTTAATTAAAACTTAAAACTTCTTGTTATGAATCGACAATATTCTTGAAACAAGAATATAGTTGTAGATATATTGTTATTATTGTTTCATGGATTATTTTCATTATTTGTTTAGTTCTTAATTGTCTAATTGTTTAACACAATAGGGAAAAATAAAAAAAGCCAAATACGAAAAAGTGAGATTAAAAACCAGTTTTTATTTCTTGTTTTCCATTTCTGAAGTAAACGCTTATTTTGACACATGGAGATAAAGTTCAATATTATCAGAAAATTGAATCTTTATTCTTTTTATGAACCGCTCAGTGAAACTAAACGTTCAGTTTTCATAAAAATAAGTATATAAGTTCAATGTTTTGTTTCCTTTTTGCAAAATTTTGCGGTCGATTCTATGAAATATTGAATTTTATCATAGCGCCTATTTTTTAGTTGTAACTGTATAATAATTCCACGGTCACGATGTGACGATATTGTTTAGAACCTCGTTTGCCTCGATTCTTGTCCGCGAACGTGAGGGACCTCTGCCCACACTTCGGTTACTTGATACATTATGTTCTAATATACATTCTTCAACTTCCTTTATCTTTTGACTTGACAGTTATCAATCTCCATATACCTTTCTCACAATTCTCCCCTTCTTCTTCTGTCTAGCCTAACTCTTCTCACCCGCCCACATTATAAATTTGTCACCCTCTAACAATTAACAACGACTCATTCATAACTTTTCGGTTACTTTAATGGGTAGTTTTTAATTAAGTATATTTTTTAAAATTCAATTGCTAAAAATGTTTTGCACCTTTTTCTACACAGATAAAATTAAATAGTAGCGCAGTTACTAACTGGTATTAAACAGCGAAATTGAAACTCTCAGTTAAAAAAATACCGCAGTCTCTCTATAGATGTGAATGAGTTTTTTCTACTAATTTAAAAGCTAAATGTCATTTACCGATTGAAATAGTAAAGATTTACTAATTTTTGATAAAAAAAACTCATTCTTTAGTAGAATAACACTATATTATTATGATAAAAATACTAATTTAATTCGTAAACAATTACTATACTAATTGAATAAGCGAACTTGGACTTTTCATTAATAATAATTGACTCATTAAATTAGTATTTTTCTACTAAAAAATATTGATATTCTACTAACTAATAATTTAATTAATAAATTAGTAATTGAGATATTGAACTTGGACTATATTTCAATTAGTAGTAATTGACTAATTCATCTAGTAGTTTTCTACTATATAAATAGTGACATTCTACTAAGAAATTAGTAAATTTTTACTATTTTTCAATCGGTAAGCGGTTTTTTGCTATTGAATCAGTAATCTCCAAATCCTGCATTATTAATGATTTACTAATTCAACAGCAAAAAGTATCGTTTACCAATTGAAATAGTTATTATCATTTACTCATTTTTAGTCAAAAAAATACTAATTAATTAGTAGAAAACAACAATTTTTTAGTAGAAAGTTTATAATTAAATTAGTAGGTTTTTACTAATTGATAAAGTGAACTTTGGCTATTTATATTTTCATTATTTATTTATATTTCGATTAATAGAAGACTACTAATTTAAATAATAATTTTCTACTAAAAAATAGTTATCAAATTCTACTAATTAATTAGTAGTTTTTTAAACTGAAAATTAGTAAATGCTTACTATTGCAATTGGTAAAGTTAACTATTATCTTCAGTGTATCTGAATTATTAGTTTTCTACTAATTGAAGAACGAAAAGTTGTTCAACGATTGAAATTGTAATGTTTACTATAACTGTTAGTGAAAAACTACTCATATTTGGTAGAAAACTGATGATTTCATTAATAAATAATTACTAATTAAAGTAGTCAAAGTTTACATATTTCATTCAGTATAGTACACGATTAATAAAACTATATAGTAATTTTATATCTAAATCTGAATTAGTCGTCTTTTACTAATTCAATAGCCAATAGTCGTTTATCGATTGAAATAGTAAACATTTACTAATTTCCAGTAAAAATTTACTAATTAATTACGAGAATATAACTATTTTCTAGTAGGAAATTACTAATTAAATTGGTAGTTTTTTACTAATTGACTATTACGATTAAAAATTGAACTTTAGCTATTTCAATTTTTTTACTTAGAATTAGAAAATGTTTATTAGTTGGATAGATAAAGGACTTTTCACTATTATAGGTAGAAAATGACTAATTCGGATTCAGAGAATACTTCTAAAAAATAGTAGTTTCTTACTAAAGTTAGTAAAACTTTACTATTTATGAACAACTTTCATACTAATTTAATACCGAAAATTTGATTACGAATCGAATACTTAAATATTCATATTATGCTCAATCAAAATCTATTAATTTTTAGTGTAAAACTAAACTAATAATGTTTAGTGTAAATCTACTAATGTTTAGTGTAAAACTACTAATGTTTAGTGTAAAACTACTGTTTAATCGAAAACTACTAAATTAATAGTCCTTATTAAATAATTACTCATTGAAATAGTCAACTATCTAAATTGGAATTAGTAACTTTTGAATAATTTAGTAACGCTACTAATATTGCATTAGTAAACTATACAAAATGATAATTTTTTGCCCGATAGACCAGACTTGTCATTTCTTACGTATTTCGGGTCGCTGAAACCAAATTCTAGGTCAGAATTCAAAAGCTACTTCGCGTTTTCTTCTCAGTCTCAAGAAACATGTCATTTAAGTTTAAATTATTGTAAAATTTGTAAAAACTAGAAACAATCTGAAACTTATACACTAATGCAATCTTTGAAGTGTTACCTTTAATTTAAGTCCAGAAAACTTAAAAAATATTCAGTAGTTCCCGAGATATGACTCAAAACATCAGCACATGTAAATCGGCCAAACTGAGCCTTAAAAGCCATGTGTTATTATCTTGGGCTAAAGCTATAATAAAAAAATCACCACGATTTCATTGTTACGTAAAAGTTACGTAACAATGAGATCGTGGTGATTTGTTTGTTATAGTAACGTTTTATAGTAACATGTGAGTAAAAATGTCTACCACAGATTTCTGTAATAGTTACATAACTCTGTTACATAAATGTGAGTAACAATTTTGTAACTATGTGAGTAAAAATGTGAACAACAATTTCCTTAACTTGAAAAAAATTATTACACTGATCGATGGCGGCACTTAATATTTTTATGTTAAATATTGTACTCATTTAAATAATTGAGTGACTTAACAATTCTGTCACTGTGCTATAACAAGATAGTAACACTGTTATGTAACAGTTGTTACAGAACTGTTATATAAATATTTTGTCTCTCTGTTAGATAACAGTGATGTAATAGTTCTATGTAAAAGTAACAGAATTGTTACGTAAGTAAAGAGTTATGTAACTGTGAGATAACCCTGTTCTGTCACAATTACATTATTCTGTTCTATTACACTTATGTAACAATTCTGTCACTGTGACATAGTGTTTTTATGTCACTGTTATGTAACAGAGATATGAAATATTTATATAACAGTTCTGTAACAACTGTTACATAACAGTGTTACTATCTTGTTATGTCGCAGTTACAGAATTGTTAAGTAACTTTGTGATGTAACACTGTTACCTTAATATATAACGTAACAGTTACAAACCATCTTTGCTTGAGTATATCCGAAAATGTGTTTATTTTCTTATACTTATAAAAACCCTGTTCCTATTTCTAAAAAGTAAAATAACAGAATCTTTTTATGTTTATAATGTAAACATTTTCATAATGCAAATTAAATAAACATTAATAATATTGTTTTTCTCAAAGTAACACCAATTTACAGGTTTTATTCTATTTGGATTAATTTTTCGCAATTTTGTTTTTGCGCATGCGGTTGAAGCCCGTATGCACTTGACGAAAGCTTCTTTAAGGAAATAGACTTTCTAAGGATTTTTTCTTATTTGTTTTGTTGTCGTTTTTTTAAAAGTAAATTTTAATTTGAAGTGTAGCGGAGTAATTGAGATTACAGTCTGGTTTCTTTAGAGCAAGTGAATTGATTTTTATGAATTATTGTCGACACGTTTGACTCGTGTGACTAAAAACGTGTCTAATACTACAGTAGTCGCATCGAAGCTACAGTCACTACGGTAACTGTGTAGAATTGTGGATCGGTGTTTCTTGAGTCAGTCGTCTCGTAACACGCGTCATCGCCTCAATCAGATATTCTTGTCTTTGCTTCATCGAATTCTGGTCTCACCTCATTGCACTAAAAATTATCAAAGTGATCTATAAAAGGCTGATACTTTTCCCGCTGGTTGGTATCAGAGCTTTTAGCTTCCCAGTATTTTTTATGTCAATGTACTCTCGCTTTTGATATACATACTATATGTATTGTGTCATTTTGAGCAACATTGTGTATGTTTTATGAATACACACCCGCACATCCGACCTCAGCTTTCGAAGATCTTCATTTCGAAAAAATAGGGTCAAGTTTGTCTCCTTTCTTGACAACGCAAGGTTTTTCAATTATTTTCTTACTGTCATTTCTTTATTCTATTTTGCTTTCAATCATCATATCACTACTGTTTTATGTTTGTGAAACGTTTAATTATTTACTTTTTCAATTGACAGTTATTTACGTTTTCACTTGTCAATATATTACTTCTCATTTTGTGAATTTCTTAAATTTTCCATTTCGTACTTTTTTAATTCTTACATTTTCATGATAAAAAATTGTCAATTCTTTACTTCTAAAATTGTAAACAATTTTTTGTGTACTTTTTTGAAATTTGCACTTATCTATTATTTACTTTCCGAATTGTCAGTTGTTTACTATTTAATTTAAATTCACTATTGAAATTGACAATTCTTTAGTTTTAGAATTATTATTAAATTCTTTATGTATTTTTTCATAATCCATCAGTTTTTGCTGTTTAAATTGTGAACATTTTTATTTTTAAATTGTCAATTCTTTGCTTTGTAATTGTCAATTCTTTATACTTCAGAAACTATTGGCAATATTATTCTGGTACTTTTTAAAGATTATTTATTATTATTATTTTATTCATTTAATTTTGTTTTATAAATGATAAAATTTTAGTTTTTAATTTGTGAATTCTCTTTACGTTTCAACACAAAAATTTTATTTCTTAAATCTGAATTAGTAATTTTGCACTAATTCAATAGCGAAAAGTCGTTTACCGTATGAAATATTAAATCCTTACTAATGTTTCTATTAAAAAAACTATACTAATTACACTCTCATCAATAATGAGAGTGTATTCTTAGTAAAAAAAAAACTGCTAATTTTTAGTAGTAAACTACCAATTTAATTAGTCAATTACCATACTAATTGCAATAAGTAAACTTTGACATATTTCAATTTATATTTATTTACTAATTAAATTAGTAGTCTTCTCCTAAATATAAGAAATTTTTCATTAAAAATTAGTAAAGATTTAATTTTTCGATCGGTAAGCGACTTTTCCGAGATTGAATTAGTAGAAAATTACTAAATAATTTCTGATTTAGAGAATAAAAGGTCTTCTCTTTTCGAATTGTTACTTTATAGTTTACTTTACATTTTGTTAATTTGTTTTGCTTTTATTAACCAGATTTGAATTAAATATTCCAATAACTTATATTATAAGCTATTAATTACTTATATTTTATTATATATTCTTTTTTATTTTTACATACGTATAAGTATTTTTTTTATAACGAAATTAATGGTTTCCTACTGAAAATAATTAAAATCCCATTGCAATAAATAAACAATGAGTTCTCTCTTTTTTGCATTATTACAGGATTCAAATTTAAGGGCATGTGGTGGAAAATGACGTCAATGGTCACGTGACTCATTAATAAAAATGTTTCCGCCGTTTTACTTATATAAAATAATTTAAATATAATTTTAAAAATTTGTAGACATTCAAAAAATATCAGAATAATCTTTCTAATGACGTTCCATTGATAGTTTTCTTTAAAAGTAATTTTATGAAATGATAAACTGTACTTCGCCAATTTTATTAAAAAAATTTAAACAAAAATATCAATAAGTCAATTTAATGAGCCCTTCGTAAATTTCCCTGATTTCCCAGCAGGGAGCATTGCCTCCTTTACCCCTCTGGTTTACCGTCCCTGATATTATTAAGAATTTGAAAATTTGGTTTTTGTAATTATACATTTATATCTATATACCATAGATTATTTAACATTTTCTAAAACTATTTTTAAAAGAATTGAACTAATAGCAAATAGATCATTCAGATAATGCTTAATCGATTTTCTAGTAATTTTGATCATTCTATAGTCATTATAATTTAAACAAAGAAAACAAGTTTGTTGAAAATATGTTTAAAAATACTTTATAACTTGCCTTCATTGATTCTCATCAAAAGGAACAAAAATATAAAAACAATTACTTGAAATAGTGTGCTTTTGAAAACCTATTTTTGATCAAAACTATTATTTGATAAAGAATTAAAGAAGGCGATTCTTGTCGATATTTCATTATTGCAAAGGACGAAACTTCATGTTAAGGGCGTGTAATGGATAATGACGTCAGTAGTCACGTGATTCGTAACAAAAAATTGTCCTTACCAGCGCTTCAGACCTAAAGCGGCCGTCGTCGTTACTTCTGTTCATTGTCCAGTTTCTTTTCTATTGAAATTTTACATTTTTACTTATTTTCTAATTTCGATACATTTTGAGTTTCGACTTTTTTCAAATCAAGTTTTTCTAGCTTAGTTTTGTTTTCAGAAAGGAAAATAATAAATTCATGATTACGGAATTTTGTAAATACTCATAAAATATCATTGAAGTACGAATTTATTTATATTTTTGTTGAAACAACAATTATAAAATTACATGCAGAACTTCGCTAATTTTGAGAAATTATTTTTAAACAAAACTATCAGTAAATCAACAACATAATATTATTTTATGAATGTTTACAAATTTTTGTAATTAAATATTTATTATTTGATGAGTAAAACGGAGAAAAAATTTTTGGTCACGTCTGACGTATTTCTCAATCACATGCCCTTAATATAAAAATTGACATAAGACAGTCTAATTTTACAAAAACTGTTTGGCTATGTTTATCCTAAAGAAAAATTTGTGAGTTACAAAAAATTATTCACTCTTTTCAATTCTGTCAGCTGAATACGAACTCATTTATCTGTTTATTAACGTTGTTTACACAAATCTCATTAACTATTTAACTTCAAACATTGAGTGGGACATTTGGAAGAGATTTTCAAAAAATAAGGTATTCTTTTTATATAGGTTAATATTATTTTGCTATTATTTGTTTATTATTATTACTTTATTATTACTTTATTATTATTTTACTGTTGTTATTTTAGTATTATTAAAATATTTATGTATTAAATAAATATTTAATAAATAATTTATTTATTATTGAGTGATTTAAGTGAGAAAGGTTAGATGATAATAATTTGAATATTTTTTTGGGGTGTGCATGTTAAAATGTATTGTCAAATGCATGAATCTATTGTCTTTCGAGCTGAAAATTGTAACAAACAGGGAACCTTATCAGTTACTATTATCAATAAGTCAAATGTGAATTCGACCTTGGCATATGTATGACGAACGGTACGTGACTCTAACCCTTTCATTAAATGTCCTAATGACAATTTCTCCTTAATAACTTCTAGATTAATGAAATTAACAAAAATACACATCCAAGACTAATATTAAAATAAAATGGATTGAATAATTGAATTAATTGACAGTTATAATTGGACTTGATGCTAAAAGGAATATGAAATCTAAAATAAGAAATAAGAAATGTAAGAAATAAGAAAAGCAAAACAAATAAGAAAACTTCAATAAATTAAAAATGTGATGAATAATAAAACTGCAATAAATATAGATTATTATTAATATTATTCAGTATAAATGTGTAAATAAATTTGAAATTAATTAATAAAACTAGACCTAATAACAAATCAAATTAAAACGAATAAATAAATGAAATTGAAGCGAATAAATAAATAGAATTGAAACTAATAAATAAATAGAATTGAAACAAATAAATAAATTAACTTGAAGCGAATAAATAAAAAGAATTGAAACGAATAAATTAAATTGAAATGAATAAATAAAAATAAAGGGAATGGAATACGAAAACAAACATAAAATACACAAAAGAAACATAAAATGCAAAAAGAAACATGTAAAATAACAAATGCAAGATTAAATCGATGATGAACTGAATACAAAATAAACTGAACTCTCCTAAATTGAAATTATTGTGGACTGTTAGATTCTTGAAAATTGTGCATAATTGTTGCTATCTACAAAACGATAAGGAAAATAGGTTATTTTCATAAATAAAAGTTATAAAATTGATTTCACAGGACTTCTTGTGTTTAATGTGGAAAAAATCAAATAAAAACGAAAGTTATGACAGAAATGATAAACAGACAATAAGCATAGCTCGATTAGTTTTTAGAGACGAACAGGTGTTCTTGTATAACGATCGTAAAGCAGTTTTTAGTTTGTACTTATCGCGTCAGTTAGCGACTACGCCTCAAATGCAGTCATCGATTTTAATTCGTCACTTATTTCATACTATGACGTTTTCAGAAATGTGGAATTAATTTATGTTTGTATCATAAATTTTTTTGTGCTGTGTTAATTGTTTCCTTTTTTTATGCAAGATGCAAAAGAGAAATACATTGATGAAAAAGAATATTCAAATTAGTTGTAGATTTCAAACTTCTTAAAATAGGTAATAACATCCTATTTTTATAAAATAAATATGCAAATTATAAAATAAATTTGCAATATAGAATTTATTTTTTTAAATATACGATCATTAACAAATTTTAATTATCCAAGTTATTTAGTATAAAAATGAAATTTTTAAAAATGAAAATTTTAAAAATGAAACATTGCTATTTATTTTGCAAATTTATAATGAACTTTTTGTTTCTCTTAAAGTCAATTGATTCGTTTCGATACAGTGAATAAAAAATTTTCATTCATTGAAAGATACGAAAAGAGAATAAGGTTCTTAAGTTTACACTGACATTTGTTTATTTTGAAGAGCATCCCAGGTGAAAACGTTTTCGTTTTCTACGTTGAAAATTACGTGCATATTTTTCGTAGAAATTCACGCAGAAATTTAGGTGCTTAATTAAGTCACGTAAATATTCATGTAGCGTTTTGGAACCTTCAACGTAGAAATT
>WNHD01002231.1:0-15637 GCA_011057455.1 Ganaspis sp. Gsp50
TTTCTGCATTAAGAAACGAATTCATTAATCTGTAAAAAGTCTATATTTTACAAAAATAAAGTAGATTATTAGTAGAAAAGGAATCGACTGACACATAAATTATTCCTTTCAACTGAAATTTATAGATAAATTGTAATTTTTCAATTATTTATGGAATTTAAATTTTAAATTATTTTTGTAATTAAATTTAGATAAATTATACTTTTTGAATTATTAAAAAATATTAAAGGTTGATTTTTGTAAAAAATCCATCCTATAAGGAAGCAAAATTTTCATGAAATGAGTATAATTTTCTACTTGTTTTTCTTGTAGCTACTGAAATTTTTTTCTCGTTTATACTAAAGTGTCAGATAAAGGCCAAGACAGGCAAAAGCGGGCGAGAAGTGAATTATATTTAAAAAAAATTTGACATTATTTATGGAAGCCGCTGTTTTTTAGATAAAACATTACTTTTTCGGAATTAAGAATGAAGTGCTTGTTTCGGCAAATTGTAAAAATCTGACAAATAATTGATTAAAGAATCCATAAAGAGAAAAACCTTAGGTATATGTTTGAAAAATAAAAAAGAATAAAAAGAAAAATAAATGCATCAAAAAGTAGAAAAACTCCTTTTCTACGGAACAATTTAGTTTCTTTAGCTGAGGCCTCAGTTATCGACAAGTTTCTATCCAGAAGTCCATTACAGTTCTTGTACTTGGAAAGAAGTGGAGAATGCATCTCGACAGGGAAAAAAGAGAAGTGAGTTGTAAGAAGAATGCGTATGTCAAGGGATTGTAAAACGTGAAACACGAAGAGAAAAGGTAGAAGCAATTCAATCAGAGTTAGTACTAAGAACAGCTGAGACAAAAACTTTCGCATTGAGCAAAGTGTTTCATTAGTTGAACAAAAGAATATAGTTTTTACTGAGATAGCGAGTAGTTAAAACAAAAAAAGTTTACTCAAAAAGTCGACCGCATCATGTGCTAGTAGTAAGTAACTATACTGTAAATTGTACTTTTATATCGACTGTAAATTTTATTTTCTTACAAAAAAATAAACATTTCGTCGAAACAATAAAATATTTCTTTAAAATAGCTAAATTCTTACAAGTGGTTGAAAACTAATGAGCGTTATTAAGGTCCATAATATATAGAAATTGAATTTTATGCTTGAATCCTCAAAATTTCTAACGGAAAGATAAATAAAAATGTAGCTACTGGTAAACTTGTTGCAAGCTTGCCGCAAGCTTCCCTGCTTTTTGGGTATTAGCAGAAATTTCGGATAGAATGATAAACATCCAAAGATTTGCAGTATTCATAACCAGCTTTTTTTATACATATTCCCTGAATCAGTTTCTTTGTGCTTGTTTGTTTCTTGTAATTTCTTATATTTTCTAACAAATTGTAATATATTTTAAAAGACCGTAGAATACTCTACAAGATCCAAAATTATTCTAGATGATTATTCAACATTATACAAGATTCTATAACATTCTAGAAAATTCTAAAATATTCGAGAACATTCTAAAAGATTCTAGATGATTATAAAACAATACACAAAATTATAAAATATTCCAAAAAATTCTAATACATTCTACAAGATTCTTAAACATTTGACAAGATTCTATTACATTCTGAAATATTGTAAAATATTCGGGAAGATTCAAAAACATTCTGCAAGATCCAAAAATGTTCTAAAAGTTTCTAAAATATTCTGAATGATTCTAGAATATTCTAAATGATTCTAGAATATTCTGAAAGATTCTAGAATATTCTGAACGATTCTAGAATACTCTGAAACACCCCACGAGATTCTACATCTATTCGGAATCATAGGTATAAACAACATATTTAATAGTTAAAGTTGTTCAATATATTCTATCAATTAAGTAAAGAATTTTTATTGCAGGATAGCTGGAAAAATATAATTATATAAAAATAGTTAAAAAAAAATTGCATTGCTCGAATTTCAAAAGAAGTATTAATTAATGTATTTATAAAATAAATTCAAATTTAAATTAATATAGTGATTAAGATATTAATAAATAAGGTGAAAATTCTAGAAGATTCTAAAATATTCCAAAATATATTCTAAAACATTCTAAACGATCCCAAAATATTCTTGATAATTCTAAAACATTCATCAAGATCCTAAAACATTCTACAAAAGCGGGAAAATATTCTAAAAGATTTCAGAGTATTCTGGATGATTTTAAAACATAATAAGGTTCTAAAACACTCTGGAAAAATATATAAAATTCCAAAACATTCTAAAATATATTCCACAGGAATACCTTCTTTTATTATATTCTATAAGATCGAAAAAAAACTTCTAGAGTCTAAAAGATTCTGAATGATTCCAAAACATTTAAAATGATTGTAAAAAATTCTGTAAGTTTCTAAAACAATCTATAAAATCCAAAAATATTTTACAAGATTCTAAAATATTCTAAATTATTTTAAAATATTCTAGATGATTTTAAAAACATTACAAAAGATTCTAAATCTTTTTTAGGACAAATCTGAATTTTTAAAAATAAAAGAATAAAAATTTCATTAATTTCAAAGTTTGGAATTTTATTTGCAGGTATCGGAAAATATTCTAGAAAATTCTGAAATATTCTGAATGATTAAAAAACATTTTACTGAATTATAAAACATTCTAGACATTTTCTAAATATTATAAATGATTGTAAAGCATTCCAGAAGTTCAAACATAATCTAGAAAATCCTAAAATATAAAGAATGTAATATAAAAATATAAAATATAAATCCTAAAATATAATCTTCTATATAATATAGAAGTTTCTAAAATATTCTAGATGATTTTAAAACATTCCAAAAGATTCTTCAAGTTCCAAACATTTTCTAGTAAATTCTAAAATATTCCATAAGATTCAAAAACACTTCACAAGATTCTAAAACATTCTAGCAAAAGAATCTATAATATTCCAAAATATTTTAAACATTCTACAGGATCGGAAAATATTCTAGAAGATTCTAAAAGATTCTGATGTATTCAAAAACATTTCACAAGATTCTGAAACATTCTAGTGGATATTTAAATATTATAGTTAATTGTAAAATATTCCAGAAGTTTTTAAAACATTCGGGAAAATCAGAAAATATTTTAGAAGATTCTGGAATATTCTGGATGATTCTAAATTATTTCACAAGATTTTAGATCTTTCTACAAGAATCTATAATATTCCAAAAGATTCTAAAACGTTCTACAAGATCCAAAAATATTCTAGGAAATTCTAAAAGATTCCGAATGATTCTAAAACATTCCACGAGATTCTACAACATTCTAGAAGATTCTAAGCATTTCATTTTTTTTCTCAAGTCTTCCTGAATACTATTAAATCATAAATGCTCTAAACCTTGTTAATTAATCCAGAATTTGCTAAATAATTGCAATTTTTTGAAAAATATTTTAGGAGTTTCAAAACATTCTGCTTTTTAAGTGAGAAGAATGACTTTGCCATTTGGACCACAACTTTCCTTCTGGAGTCCTTTTATAAATTCATTGACATGATTTATAGCTAAAAACTGTGTAAACTAATAAAACCTTGTATACATACGTAAATGGACCTGAGTTACATGCTTTCAACAGACCAGAGTCGTTTATTAATTTACGAAAGCCACACATACCTTTATACTTACAACGAGAAAATATTCGGTTAAAAAACAAGAAAAAAGAAAAAAAATCCTCGAGTATCTAACCAACTTCAATATTATGAGCCTACAAAGAAAAAAATACTAGTTCAAAAAATACTGAACTTTGCTCTGCACTCTGGGATACGAGGGAAACTCGGTAAATTTTAAAAACTCCACTAAAAGAGATATTAGCTGCAGGATAAATAATTACCCAAAGCTGCAATAAAAATCCGTTAATTCTCGTTTGCACGGGAAAATTTAAAGTTTCCCTTTTTGTTGCTAAATAGTAAATAGATTGTGAATTTTTATAATTTTTCTATACCTATTGATTTTACAGCTAGACTTATTCATTATCAAAAAAGTTGACAAAATGAAGTTAATATTATTCATAGATTGCTTTTAAGAATGTTGAAATAATTATATAGGTATAATTATATATTTAGTGTTTACAGTTATGATTACAATTTCATATTATATTTTTTATTGTAAGAAAGTATATTTATTTATTTATAAACGCATAAATACATACGCACATACATACATACATACATACATACATACATACATACATACATACATACATACATACATTAATACAAAAAAATTAATAAAATTATTTTAATAAAATTTTGTCTCGATTTTTTAAAAAATTTTCAAACATACATACATGCAAACATATACAAATAAACATAAACACATAAATACATACGTGCCAACATATATTACATGTAAAAAATTAACATACATATGCTCATAAAGAAGTTTAAACTCAAAGACATAGATCCTTCAACATATCTTATGCATAATTTTATGTATACAAGATAAGTGTTAATTTATAAATATACTAAACAATATTCCGTTTTCCCAAATATTCTGGAATATTCTAGAATATTCTAAAGCAATCTAAAATATTTTGTAATAATCAAAAGCAGTCCAGTACACTGCAAAAAATGGTGTCTTATTTTAAGACGATTAGACATTTTAAGACGTTTAGGGTGTATTCCTTATTGGTGGAAAAAACGCAAGACGCTTCCTTATTGGTCCAAATTTTAAGACGGCAATAAACGTCTTAAAAAATGGTCTTAAAAATGACCACCTAAATTTCTTAAATCAAGACACCTGTTGTTGCAGTGTATGTTCCAATTGACTTTCAATTCTTTTTAAATCATTTCAAAAATTCTAAAACGTTATGAACGTTCTAGACTAGTGGACATTTTTAATGCATTTTAGAAACTTTTAATATTAAATTATTTATAAATATAAAATATAAATATAAAATTGTAGAATATTCCAGAGATAATTAAACATTTGTTTTTATAACAACTATTACTTTTTATTTAAATAGGCCTCTTATTTAAAGTTTGAACCAATTGTAAGTATAAATAAACAGTAAATTTTTAGTGATTTATTGTGGAATATTAATTTATTCTAATTTTACAACATTGAGACATTTTTTTTATATATTCTAAACAACTGGAGCCGTGTAGAATATTCCACAAGAGGGATAAATATCAAGAGACAAATATCAAGAGACAAATATCAAGAGACAAATATCAAGAGACAAATATCTAAAGGGCAATAAAGATTGAAAATTATTGTGAAAAAATAGACAATCCCTGAAGCTTTTCGAATTACGAGCAAAATTAACAAAATTATAAAAAACTAAAGACGACAATAGAACATTTTTAAAAATATTTTCGATGATTTTCGAGCATTGTCGACAATTTTATAAAATCCAAAATTAATTAATTTAAAAAATTTTAAATTAGCTCTTAAATCACTGAAAGAATCCATGTTTCATAAACTTCTATACTCGTTTTCGTAATAATTAAAAATGTTCCAAAAGGTGGTTATAACAGAAAAATTTCTAAAGCCATGTCAAAATATAATATTCGTTTCACGTTTTTTAACATTATTCCATGTAATCAAATGTTTTTAATATACAATTTTTTGGAATATTTTTATTGACCAATATTCATTGATTTTAATAATAAAATTGTTCAATTGTTTATGATATTTATAATTGTTTAGGATTTATATTTATAATTTTGCATTCAAATCCTACTCTAAATAAATTAGTACATAAATAAATACCTACATCCGTAAATAGATAAATAAGTACATAAATATATATTAGTAGCAACGATTTTACTGCTAATTATTTGTTTGCAATGTAATAAAATAAAAAACTGTAAGTTTTTTAAACAGTTTTCTCTAGGTGTTGGTTTTTCTAATTCTTGATTATAGTTTCGTTTTACTCTTGGGATGGAGCTATAAATTCTTCAATTATTTTGTCACCTGGCAAGTTGCCAAGAACATATGCTACGGTTCTCAACAGTCGTAGATCACTATCAAAATTACACGAAATGTCCATAAAGTAATTACGATTTGTTTAAAGCCAATTGCAATTTAACTCCATTTGATCTATAAATAATATCGATCGTTCAAACAAAAACAAACAAAAAATGGAATCAGCTTAAGAAATAAATGGAGGGAGATCAATTTTATTGAGAGAACAAGGGACGTTGAGGGTTCACATCTGTTTCCTCAGATTGATGTGTAAATTGCACCCCTACGACATGCACCTGTGACCCTCTACGACCTTCTTCACAAAAAGTACAAAATATCCCGCTTTTTTCCTCTTAACAAAAAAAAAACTCAAAAATTGTACTTTTATAGCAATTAATTCAAATGTTTAAACTCTTTATTCAAGAGAATTTATTATTTATAATTAAATCAGTCCGTGTAGAAACCGGACTTTCATTTTCATTTTCTCAAGTCCATTTTTTTCGAAAATCACTTTTTTATTGAAAAATTAACTTTAAATGAAGCTCTACAATATGTTAAAATATTACTTAGGTTGCTAAACTCCGAACCCTTTTAAAAAATCAATCAAATTTTCGTTTCGTGCATTTTGAGGTTATGTTGGTAACCTAAAATATTTTTTCTGGTAATTTAACATTTTATTCTTAAGTTATTAACTTTTTTTGATAAAACTTGCACCTCTTTTGTATTTTAAATACATACATTTACGTAAATTTAACTCCGTAAAATTTGGAAATTACATATTTCAATAAAAGTACGGTAGTATTTATATTAATAAGATTTATAATTAAAAAATTTTATTACATTTGTAAAATGTTAATAAAAACTATCTAAACTGAATATTGTTAACAAATGTTACTAAATACTTAATAAAAATGTGATAATAAACTTGTTTTACTATGTTTCTTGCGTTTTTCATTTCATTCCGTGCAGAAACAGCTGTATAAGTCCAAAAGTTATTTTAATTTCTTTATACCTTAAATTAATTAAAAAATAAATCAACCAAAGCAAATTTTTAAACCTATTGGTTAGTAGAATATAATAAAAAAGGAAGAATTAAACAAAAATTCTCACAATTAGAAGAAAAACAGTTTTGATTGATTTTTGGACAATTTTGTTTTATGGACTTATGCGGTTTCTGCACGGACTGATTCAATTATAATAAATAAATTAATGAATAATAAATTGTAGTAAATAATAATAAACATTAATAAATAATAAGAAATAATAATAAATATTAATAAATATTGATAAATATTAATAAATAATAATAATAGATAATGCATAATATAAAATGATGCGCTCTGAAGAAAGAGACCTTAGAAGTTTTTCAATATAGGTTATGTTTGATGGTAGTTTTAACTTAATAAAGGATGTTTTTTAATTATTTACAATCAAAAAAGTTTTCCTTGAATGCTTAGTAAATGTATTAACAATAAGAACTATTTTTGTCTGCAAATAATTAAAAGGGAAGCATTAATTAAGTTAAAATTGTCATCAAACATAACCTATTTTCATAACCTTCTGAGGTCCCTTTCTTCGGAGCGCGTCACAAATAATAAAGAATAAGTTTTCCATGAATTATTATTATAATATTTTAATTATTTCATGAATAAAGAAATAAATAAGTAAATGTTAGTTTGCAAATTGTATATAATGTTATTTATAATATTGAATTATGTTTTGCTCGCATTATGTATTATTAATTAAGAAAATTACAAATATATAACTAAACAAATTCCAATAATTAAAATAGTGATTGTTAGCATTCTTTTTGTTGTCATTTCCCTATTCTTTAAATCTGAATTAGTAATTTTCTATTAATTCAACAGAGAAAAGACGTTTACTAATTGAACTACTAATTGGACTACTAATGCAATTACTACTAATTGAACTACTAACTGCTCTCTAAATCTGAATAATTGAAATCCACTTATTTTTATGTCAAAAGTCTTCCACTCGTTTTAATAAGTGAAATTTTCACTTTTTTTTGCAAAATCTCACTTATTTTTGTGTCAAATATCACCTATTTGTAAGTGGTAGAAGACTTGACTTAAAAATAAGTAGTTTTTACTTATTCAGATTAAGAGAGTGAACTACTAATACAGTTACTACTAATTGAAGTAGTGAACTTTGACTATTTCAATTCGTAGCAATTGACTCTCGAATTGACTATTTTTTTCTAAATTTTTAAAAATTTTCTACTAAAAACTAGTAATTCTTTATTAAAAATGAGTAAATCTTTACTATTCAAACGGTAAACGACTTCTTCTCACTATATAATTCAATGAGTAAAAAATGACTAATTCACATTCAGAGAGTACTTTTATTAACACTATTTTTCATTCTCTTGATGATAATTTTCAAAAGTAAATATATTCTTTCTATTTTTATCTTAATTCGCACCAATAAAGTTTTCCCGTTTTTTTTGCTTTTTTCTTTCTCATTTAAAGTAACTTCAAGAATTAAAATTCTTCTGAGTTTTTTTACAACTTAAAACAATTTTCCCTCACTGTTGGAAAAAAACTTTTTTTTTATAAAACGTATTCACAAACGCAATATTAAAAACATGATAGAATTCTCGAGAGATTCTTTTATTTGAAGAATTTGTATTCACTCTGCGTAACCAGAATATCTCACAATGTACATCCTATGAATTAAAAACACATTTTCAGGCTTTTTCTTGTTGATTGTCATTTATTGAAATTGTCCACTTTTTTGCTCTTAATTCACTGTTAATTGGTTGGCAAAAAATATTCAAATAATAAAAAAGATATAGGAAAATATAATTTTCTTTTTTTATAATTAAAATTTTAAATTTCTATTTACCAGTCAACGACTCCAAATATCTCTAGAAACAAACTTGCACGATAATTAAACAGTGTATTAAAATCCGACTGCCATATTGGATCTGCCATTTTAAGTGCTGAAAAGTTTCCCTCCATATTGTACCCGCCATTTTGAATTTTGAAAAGCTAATGCAAAATTTGTAATCAACAAAAATCTCTAGTAACAAATGAATATGAAAATTCAAAATTTTTTAAAATTCCTCTGCCATGATAGATATGCAATTCTAAATGTTAAAAATTTGACTTGAAATTTGAAATCAGCGACTCTGAAAACTTTCAGTGTATCTAAAAATATTTTCAAAACTCCTACGCCATATTGGATCCACCATTTTGAATTTTCAGAAACTGACATAAGATTCATAATCGGCGATTTCCAAAGTCACTAATAACCAATTGTGTAAGAAAATTCAATCATTTCTTGAAATCAGCTGCCATATTGGATCCGCCATTTTGAATTTTGAAAATTTAGCAAATTCGTAGTTAGCGGCCCAAGAACCCATGGAGTAACTAGTTCACTAATGTGTATTAAAAATCAGCATTTTGCTGATTTATATTATAAATATAATATTATAAATAAATATTATAAATATAAGATATTTACTTGCCTTTATTAATTGCAATACATGGAGTAAAATTAACTAC
Source organism: Ganaspis sp. Gsp50 (assembly GCA_011057455.1). NCBI lineage: Eukaryota > Metazoa > Arthropoda > Insecta > Hymenoptera > Figitidae > Ganaspis > Ganaspis sp. Gsp50. The sequence continues at coordinate 9,455 of WNHD01002231.1, forward strand.
TTAAAGTAGTAAATTAAAATTGTTTATCACTTATTTCTTTTATTATTAAGTTTTTTTATTACTATTTTTTATTATTATTTACTATTAAAATTACTATTATTATTATTATTATTATTATTATTATTATTATTATTGATATTCACTTATTCACTATTTTCTTCTTTTTATTTGTTTATGTATACCAAATAATATCTAATTCTTATACACCACAAAGAAAAAAATCCCCAAACGCTTGGGATCGATCGCGGGACCCTTACATTCGAAGGCCGATAATTTGACCACCTTACTACGCTCGCACGCTACGAAGCATTATTCGATACTTAAGGACATTCTTCTAATTGACTAACATATGATTAAACAGTTAATCTTACTGCTTCAAAAAGTCGTTTTTACTACTTTTAGTTCTCATTATTCTTTTTTCATTACTGTTTCACAAATAATTACATAGTCCCGCAACATAAAATAATATTTTGTCCGACAATCCGTACTGGTCATTTCTTACGTATTTTAAATAGCTGAATCCAAATCCGAGGTCAGAACTCAAAAGTTACTTCGCGTTTTCTTTCTGGCCTCGAAAAACAATAAATTTAAGTTTAAATTGTTGTAGAATTTGTAAAAACTACATAAACGATGCAAAACTCAAACTTATGTTATCTTTGAAGTACTACCTTTAATTTAAAACTAAAAAACTTAAAAAGTATTCAGTAGTTCCAGAAATATGACTCCAAACGTCCGCGCATGTAAATCGGCCTTGTTCTCATTATTTTCAGGTAAAATCTCAGTGTGGCCCATTTACATGCGCGAACGTTTGGAGTCATATCTAGAGAACTACTGAATATTTTTTAAGTTTTTTGGGCTTAAATTAAAGGTAATACTTCAAAGATTACACTAGTGTAAGTTTTGCATTTTTTATACACTTTTTACAAATTCTACACCAATTTAAACTCAAATTTCAAGTCTTTTGAGGCCAGAAAGAAAACGCGAAGTAACTTTTGAATTCTGACCTCGGATTCGGATTCAGCGACGCGAAATACGTAAGGAATGACTAGTCTGGTCTGTTGGAGAAAAAGTTATTTAATTTTGTGGCGCTATGTTATTTTTAACTAAGTAATAACAGTTACTATCATTTTTACCCTACTAAGGGTACATTTCATCGCATGGACTATCATCATCATCACTAAGAGTACTACTTTTCATCATGGACTTGTTTCAATTTAATCATATAAAAATCGAAATAAAAATTTATCAAATATTGAAAGTAAGTATATATAAATAATTTACGTATGGGGTGAAAAATTTTAATTTTTCTCCATTTTATAGGATTTTTATGAAGAGTGCTTAAAATTTGGTAGTAAAATGAGAAACTGGCCAGACTAACGACACCATTAGCATGATTTTAAAGACAAAGAGATGTAATATAATTCGGTTTGAGTAGCTGACCAGAGAAGAAACTGCAAGGGTCGCGGTCCGCTGATACCCTGTTTTAACGAGCGGTGGTTGGAAAATCGTCACACGTTCGCGGAGTTTTATGCCCGCGTTTCATCGCATCGGGCAGCCAGCTCATTCTGACTTTTATGTTTGGTTTAATTATTTCAAGTTCTTTTTTCCGGACCCTCGGGAACGCAGAGTTTATGGGCTGGAACTTTAACGAACGGACGCTCTTGTTATGCCACTGGGAGCACGATATTTGGCAGCAGCGACACTTCGTGAAAGCGACATTACTTCCCAGAGAAGTAATTTTGTCTACTACAATTTAAACCCATTGGGGATTCCCGCCTTTTAGAAAGATTTACCGATCTTTGATAATTCTTCGTTATTAAATCTGCTTCTCTTATTTTTTCCCCACAACAATTTTACTACAATTAATTTTGTATTTAAATGCATCATTCTGCTGCCGAATCAATTAAAAAACATTGTTAACATTTTGAGCAAGAGTGAAAACATTTTACATTCTCATCAAAAATGAGACTGTATTCAAATTGTGCGATTTTGGACTTTTTTTTATGTGAATTTTATTATTATGTCATTTTTTTGTTTTAAGAAGTATGAGATGAATGCTTTATTAAATAAAAGTTTCATAAAAATCAAAAGATTCTTGATGATACGATAAAAGTTAAAAAAAAGTTTCATAAAAATCAAAAGATTCTTGATGTTATGATAAAAGTAAAAAAAGGGTTTGTAAAAGTATGGAAGAATGTGATTCATTATGGTTTGTTGAAGAATGGTTGTCCAAACGTGGTTCCGCTCTTTATTTAGCCAGAGAGTGCTTCTGGGGTGGGGTAGAGCCTTGACTGGCGGAATGTTACCAATAGCGGACTCGCGGGACCGCCTCCCACTATACGAAGGCGTCAGCAGTGACGGTGGGGTGAGACTTCACAGGTCGCACCACGATAAGCAGCGCGAGTGGTAGGGATGAACGTGAAGTAGTCAAACCAATGGGAGCGGAGTCCCCACTCTTACCGGCGAGCCTTGGATTTCTCCAGCTATAAAAGCCACACATCCGTATTTAACTGATCAGTGCTTGACGGACTCGAGTCTCGAGCGCTGCTTACTCAAATGTTTCACGTGGCTGCCGCTGTTTCCTTGGTTTTCCAAAGTGCATTTTGCGCTTCGTATTGTTATAAATTATATGTATAATAATATTTATAATAATTATATTATTATAAATATTATATATTTATATTTTTTTATATTATAAATAATTTTTGATTATTAGAATAATAATAAATAATGAGATGATTGGTTTTAATTTTTCTAGAAAGTGTTTTGAAGAATGAATTTTGTCAAAGAATTGACAGAGATTTTCAGAGTCGACAATGACTTTATAAAGTTTCTCAGCCAGACTTTTGAAGATGGTTGGTCGGCCCCTTAGGAGCTCCTAGACTTTATTTATGAAGCCATGGTCCTCGCTTCGGGAAATGGCGCAATATGTGTGCAGAAAAGCGTTACTCTTATATATTCTTCATAAGGTTACGTAGTGGATTATTCGCCATCGTAACTCGTCCTGAAGGAGGACATAAAGCAAACCAGGAAGCGTGTTGATAAGTCGCCATTTTTTAGACGAGTTATATCCTTGGCGCAGTAGCTTCTGCTCCCCTGAAATGTCGGCATTTCCAATTTCACAGAGCGTGGGTTAACGAGACCCGGGGGTTGGGAGCTCAGGGTCATCCCCACTCCTCAATTCCAGTTTCTACTGCAAACCCTCTAAACGGGAATCCTGGTTCCGGCACATTACCTGCGCTGATTACCGGCCCGCCTTGCTGAGTATGTCACCGAGTCACCCACGAGACACATACTTTCCGGAGAACGACACCCCTTTCACATTGCTTCGAGGCTTCCAGCAGTAAGCCTTGGATGAACGAGGACGAGATTGAGACGGATGTGCTTTTAATCGTCGCGACTTGCCGACTCGTTCGTTTGCGACGACCGCACGATTTTTCACTCTTCCATTCGAATCTCAGCTTTCAGAGAGTTATCGGTTTTCCGATAGTGAGACACTGTGTCGAGAATAAATTGAGACTCGGTTGAATTGCGATTATCAGCAATCTGCACGAAATGCAAGACAGTCTGGTGTCAAACTGCTTTTTCAAACTTTAGCTTGCACCTTCAAACTTTTATAATACTAATGGCAACATTTTATCAGTTTGGAAATAATAAATGTTCGGTTGCTTAGTGTATTATCTTTAGTATTTATCACAAGAAGGTGATTTTTTTAACTATTTTGTTTCAGTTTGGGTCTCTGAAGATAATTTCTACCCAAAATTTTCGTCTTTTCGCTGTTTTCTCCAAAACAGCTAATTTTGTGCAATATTAATCATTATTAATTGTGCAATTATTATAATTGTGCAATTATTATAATTGTGCAATTATAATTGTGCATTTATTAATTGTGCAATTAATTATTATTCAATAATAGAGGATGCAATAGAATTTGAAAAATTACAATCATTTTTAAATATTTAGAAAAGCTATTTCTTAATTTGGAATATCTTGACGAAAAATTGACGTTTATTAGCCAAGGAATATTAATGTTCTTGAAATTTATTATTAAGATTTATTCAGCTATTAATACAAATGTCCACTTGAGCATTTAATCTATGCTTGAAAGACAGAAACTCGATACTTGATGCGCATAAAGTTTCAATTTAACATTTAGACATCTATTTTATGTTAAAATCCCCGCATTGTATAGAAAATATAAATATTTAAACAGGATTTTCAAATATCTTTTAAAGAGAAATTGTCGATTCCATTTCACGAAATATCAACTTCAATTTTGATTCGTTAAAGTCTTTTTTGACAGATAAATATTAAAAATCAATCTTTCAACAGTCGCGACTTCTCTAAAATTGTCAACGAATCGGGACTTTGATGAAAATCGGTCATTGGAAATATTTTACAGCTTATGTCAGTATTTCAATCCCATCGATACACGTCTATGGCATATTTACGACTTCGGGTGTTTTTTCTTTTTTGTAAAGGAAACATTTGGACTTTAAATATTCTTTTAATCTAATGTAATGTATATAATTTATATTCTAGAGCTATTTATGGTCCATTATTTGTTCTTCGGAGAATTGTGTAATAAATAAATAAATATTAATTTTTACTATTCATAATTTAGTGATATGGTTAAAAGCAAAATTACTAATGCTATTGTCATTAAAAGCATCATTATTATTTTCAAAAATGCTTTCACAGTTTCAACGCTAACATTATCGTTATGATGATCATTGTCATCAATATAGTCTAACAAGAAGCTTATTGTCTTTATCGACAAGAGCAGAATGAGGATTATCATCTGCCGCATAATGTCAGTACGATTATAAAAATATCCACAGCAGCATCATCATCATGAGAATTTTTATTATTCCGAAAATAGATTGATCCATAACAATAAGCAATTGATGCAATTATTAACACCATTAGCAAGAAAAACATAATCTAAATGGATATCAATCACTCAATAGAGGGCGTAAATTTATTTATAGCATTATCATCAATAACAATTATACAGTCTTCATTATCGTCAATATTACTATCATTACTATCAGCAATTATATCATCAGTATCATTAATAATATCTAGCAGTACATATATACCACAAAAATTTTTAAAATTTTACATTGTGTTCACATTAATTCATTTCCGTAAAATAAAATACACTCTCTAAATCTGAATCAGAGAAATTCCACTGATTCTCCGCGATAAGTGAGCTACTTATTGAAATCAGCGTATATACGCTGATGCTTCAGTAAAACATAACCTAAAAATCCGCTGATAATTCAGCGTATATGCGCTGATATGAAAAAGAGGCTCACTTATCGCTGATTCATATTTAGAGAGCATGTAAGAAAAAAGAAAGTCTTAAACCGTTTACACAATCAGTTAATTTTGTGGCTTAAAACAAGACTAATTTATTTTTTGGTCTTAAAATCAGTCCAAATTAACACTTATATGTAAACGGCTCCAGCCGAAAATGGGCTGAAAACAATACTTCTTTTTTTCAGTGATAGTATTTACAGGGATTACAATCATTTTTTCGTTTAATTTTAGGGGCAAAAGGAGATTTTTAACTTTAAATTTTTTTAATTTTAAAACGGGGATTTTCTTCTATGAAAAGGGGATTTTGAAAAGAAGAAAAAAGGATAACATTGTAATATTTAAAAACTTAAAGAACGTTAGTTTATTTTTTGCTTTTAATTTAAAAATATGAAATGATTGCCTTTCATTCCATGAGTATTCCATGAATTCCATAAGAAAAGTAGAAAATTTTCCATGATATGTTGTGTGTTTATGTGTGTGTGTTAAAAAATGAATTTTTCAATATTTTGTAAGATTTTGAATTACTTTTGAAAAAGTGAAAGTTTTTTAATAAATGTGCTTAGGCTTATTGCAAAAATAATTTTTTATACAATTTAAATTACTCAAGGTTTTTATTTTACTATTTTTAATATTAATACCATTTTAAGTAGGGTGACGGCACCAGTGGTGGATCAATTAAGCTCCTTAACTTTGTTATTTTGACTTTCAAGCCTTATATCGTTGCTTTTAGACTTCAAATATCATGGTTATTCTTTATAGTACACGGAAAAAACTATCCGGTTGGAATAACTGGAATTCCGGTTAAGCCTCAGTTAACATTTTTTTCCAGTTATATTAACCGGAATTCCGGTTAAATTT